>WYDI02012394.1:0-60585 GCA_009867235.2 Psittacus erithacus
TTAAACAGGGGAAGTTTAGACTGGATATAAGGAAGAAGTTCTTTACTGTGAGGGTGGTGAGGCACTGGAATGGGTTGTTGTGAATGCTCCATCAGTGGCAGCATTCAAAGCCAGGCTGGACAGAGCCTTGAGTGGCATGGTTTAGTGGGAGGTGTCCCTGCACATAGCAGGGGGGCTGGAACTAGATGATCTTAAGGTCCTTTTCAACACTAACTATTCTATGATTCTAATCAAGAGGTTATATCATAAACCTAACGTCAACTTCTACAGAAATACCAGTAACGTAACAGATTGTACTGAGCTTAATGTAAAGAGACTGAAGCAGAATTAAAGTTCACAGCTCCACAGGAATGCAGACTTAAAAGAGTTTTGTAAGTAAGAGATAGCAGCATTGTTATTAACAGTAAGGAAGCAAAAAATGCTGCTGCACTATTCGCCGCAGGTCAGATTTCAGATAAAGACATTTAGTATGTCTGCGTATTACTAATGACGCAAAAAAAATCTTTAAGTGCACTTAATAAAAGCAAAACAAAGCAAAACACAGGAAACAAACAGAAAACAACCGAACAGTCAAACCAAAATCTTTGCGCCTTTGTGTCTTTTAATAAAAACAAAATGAGAGGTGGGATGTAAATAATTAAATAGGGGGGAAAAAAAAAACAAACCAGAATGTAGAGATCAGCTGTTCTAACCATTCTCTGCTTTCTGATGTTTCTGTAAAGGCTAAGATTTCGGGACCAGTCCTCACTGCAATGCCCAACGGACCTTCTTCCCCATGTGAAGAGAACATTACCTGGACACAAAGAAAAACCCAACAGCTTGCCAAATACATTTACTTATCAGGCCTGTACCTGACACTTTGCTAGATGACAAGCTGCTCAAATGTGATCAGGCTTGACTGATCAAGTAAAGTTTTTGGCCATGCAAAGTAGTTTCAAAACCTATGCATGCATGTTTTCTTTTTCTCCAGAGACACAAGTAATTTGCCTATTTTTAAAAAATCTATGTTATTCCTGGAGCTTTTTCATATATAATTAGACAAGGTAGGCTACTGCACCATTGCTCTCTTCGTCAGCAGAAATTTAAAAGCAGTTGAATCTGCAACTATTTTTTGCTTACGTTTTCATTCAGTTCTCCTGAACTGATGTATAATATACTCTGAATACTCTACTAATACTTTTAATGGCAGCTTATATAACTTAAACCCTCTGGTCAGCTTTTAAAGTTTGGAAGAGTTTGCTTAATCCACTCTCAATTGACTCCTGGTATCTTCCACCCCCAACACTCAGATAAAGCCTGCTGGGTTAGACTCTCACCAAGGGTAACTCCACTGTTGATGCTACAAAAGATTTTAAGCAAACATCCCTAGTCTGCTATACAAATAGCTTCTAGATTTCAGAGAATCACAGAATGGGTTGGGTTAGAAAGGACCTTAAAGTTGGTCATCTAAGTTCCACCTCCCTGCCACATGCAGGGACACCTTGCACCAGATCAGGTTGCTGAAAGCTCTGTCCATCCTGAGTTTGAACAATGCCAGGGAAGGGACAGCCACGCCTTCTCTGGGCACCCTGTGCCAGTGTCTCACCACTGTCATTATAAAGCATTTTTTCCTAATACCTAATCTAAATCTATCCTCTTTCAGCTTAAAGCCATTCCCCCTTGTCCTATCCCCACATGCCCTTGTAAATGTCCCTCTCCAGCTTTCCTGTAGATCCTCTTTAGGCACTGGAAGGCTGGTAGGTGGTCTCCCTGGAGCCTTTTCTTCTGATTGACCAACCCCATCAGTCTCAGCCTGTCTTCACAGGAGAAGTGCTCCAGCCCTCTGATCACGTTGGTGGCCCTCCTCTGGACTAGCTCCAGCAGGTCCAAGTCATTCTTATGCTTGGGACCCCAAAACCTACCGCAGTACTCCAGGTAGGGTCATATGAGAGCAGAGCAAAAGGAAAGAATCCCCTCCCTTGACCTGCTTGCTGGTCAAGCTTCTTTTGATGCAGCCCAGGAAACTGTTGGCTTTCTGGGCTCCAAGTGCACACTGCGGGCTCATGTTCAGCTTTCCATCAATGAACATCCCTGAGTCACTCTCCTCAGAGCTGCTCTCAAACCACTCTCTGCTCACCCTGTATTTGTGCTTGGGATTGCCCTGACCCAGGTGCAGGACCTTGCACTTGGCCTGTTGAACTTCATGAGGCAATCAGAGACCCACCTCTCAAGTGTGTCAAGGTCTCCGTCCTTTTCTTGCAGTTTTTAAAATACTGATTTACCCATGGTCAGAAAAAGCATGGCCCATGTTAAAAGTGATGTTTAAGAACTCTGAAAAGCTTTAATAAAAAAATGGCTCAAACAAGTGGCAAAACATCTGCACATAATGAACAAAAATATTTGGCTGAGGAGCCAAGATCTAAAAAAGGAAAATGAGAAGTGACATAGTACTTTTACAAGGGCTTGGTAAAAAAGCCTAAAACCTTACATATAATAGCATTTCAAATTCAAAAATAAAAAAAAAAAGAAAGCCAACAAATTGTATTTTTTTTTTTGTCTAGGAGGAAGTGAACTACTACATCAGCACTTGTTTCCAGTGAGACCAATACTGGAACTGGGTATACAAGTACGTTTGTAGACAACAGGCATTATAACTAACACCACCAGCATGGGAAAAAAGCTCTAAGAATTCCCTTTTCTTTCAAAGCAGGGAAGTACTGGTTACAGTTTCCTCTTCATTAAGCAAGAGCAGCAGAGTAGTAATTAGGTCCTAAAACAACAGTTAAGAGTAGCTGCATGTGGCTACTACAGACTTCCTCAGTGGCAGACAAGAAACCCAACTCTTCTGAAGAGCTGCATTGTTGAATACTGAGTTGTGAGGACTGCAGCCATCCGCAGCTTACTGCGAGGGCATACTAAGAATTACTGCTCCAGAAAGTAAAGCAAGTCCTTAACAAGGTTAACTTCTTTCTGGCAGCTGAAGTATCAGTGTGGAAGACACAATACAAAGAAATCAGAACTGGCAGCCTTAATCGCCATTTGTTTCCCCACCTAAGGATGACGAGGTTATGCGGCTACACTGCAGCTGAGACACTATGCACCACACCCTCATCTCAGAGCAGCCCTTCCCTCCCCACCATGCCTCAAATATTTTATTGCTCTCTCCAGCAGTACAAGGACAAGAAGCACTTCCATCTTAGCTTCCCTGCATCTACAGGTTGTATACGCAATTGGCTTCAAAAGCACTGAGACTACAGCACTGCTGACAGTGCTGGGGGAATAGGGGCAAGGGTTTGCAAAAAAAGCCTTAGCCAAGGAAAATTGCTAGGTAGTGTTGTGCATTCACTCTGCTTACTGAGGCAAACAGGCATTTAAGAAAATTCATTTCAATTTTTGAATTGAGAACACTGAAATACCTTGCTAAATTTTTTGTCTGTGCTCATATGACAAATGAGCTTAAAGAAGACAGCACATCAGCGATCTCACTCCCCAAATTTGATCTGATTTCTACCCTGCTGTTTTGTACTATTCTTCCAGACTCCATTAAAGAAAACAAGACCAATTTACAAATCACACTTTCTAATCTAATTTTATAAATTGTAAATAAAAAAAGAAATTACAGATATACAAGAGGACACTGAGCAGGCTGAAACCCAGAAACCAAAGGGCCAACAAGCACACTTCCAGATTGTGGCTCTTCTAACTGAACCTGTGACTTGTAAAAGGTTTGCTTTGTACTTTAACATGAGCTCAAGCTAGTCTTGTGGCCCAATCTCAAAACAACATTTGAAGGGTTAAGATTTTACATTTTTGTCTGAAAACAAAATGGCCTCTCTACTTTTCTCTGACCATGCTTCCCATGCCCTGAACCCCTTCCATATTACACAGCTTTTGTTCTTCTTCCAAATGCTCCAAGCATTTAGTAATTTTTTCAGGTCTTCCCAGTTGCACAGATCTGCCACACGAATCAACTCTTCCTAATCCATGGCATTACCTAATTTGCATTTCACTTCCTCTCTGCATACCCAGAAATTACCAGTAACTACAGAGATTAAGCTGAAAAAGAAATAAAAGAGAAAACTGGAACCACATTATCTACTTTTACCCATTCTACAGAATCAGTAGGAAGTTGATACCTGCTCAGAAGAGAGAGCCTTTCTTCTATAGGCTATTCTTTGGCTCTCAATCAAACCACAGAACGTGAGAACTTGTGTGTTTTTCCAATTTACTTTTGCACTATTCATTTTGATGAAAACATCTTGTTGCATGATCTCCTTAGTATTTGCATAAGATCTGAATGTGTATATTCTCTAGTTTACTCTAGTTATGCTATTTCATCTGCAGGTAAATTCTGGGTATTTTCTCATTCAAACAAATATTGCAAGGAGCTTTTTTTATCAAAGTACTCAAAAGTAAATAAAAAGCTGTTTAACTACAGCACTTAAAAGGACAGAGTTGGAAAACTCCTAGGTAAAACGAACATTTAAATGTACTTCCTGTAGGCACTCTAAAGCAGACTGGTTGACTTGATCAAAGAGCAGGATTGATCACTACTTGCTAAAATAGGTAAGGCGATACAATTGTAACAGCACATATTAAACATTTGAGGATAGAGGGAAGAAACCAGAATAGCCACGCCCCAATTCATTCCATAAAACTGCATTACCTCTCCTGCTGCGAACTACATGAAAGACATAGATACTACCTGGCCTACAGCTCAGAGGCAGTATTTTCAAGTTTTAGAGGACAGAAGGTAAGCTTTCTATTTGTAAGTTTAACAAAGTGACCAGCAGGAAGGAGACATGAGGACATGACACTATGTACACAGCTCTGCACAAGTTCCCCTTGAATAACTGCAAGGTTGTCAAAAATATCTGTTGCAAACCTAATTATTAAATACAGTAGCCAGATGTGTGCAATGTATGTAATGCTTCAGATTCTCCAGCATGGGCTTTCAGGGTTAATAGAAAGTGCGAGTGAAACAAAACAGTGCACTTGGAAGATTAAATGTAAAAACCTACCTTTTGTAGACTAGTTGGGTTCAACTGTGTTTTGTCAATTATTTTTATGGCAACCTAAAGGAAGAGTTCATAATCAGTATTTTCCATGTGAACAATGCAGCATTATTACAAGACGGTCAAATCCAGTAACACAAATTGAAAACATGAACATTATACAAAAACCACTCAGTTTCTTCAGTAAATTATGTACTCGTATTTGAAGTAAAAACATTTGAAATTAACAGCTAAACTGTAATTTATTTCTACTGCAACAAACTAAACAGCAGAGTGAAAAACAAAACCCTCTAAGTATTTTAAGCATATTAAGATGAGAAGCTCGATTAGTCTTTTGCTTGACATTGAGACCATCACACTTACAAACAGTGGAAGCTCCAACACCAGAAAGTGCCCTGATAGACAGCAGTGTGCCTACAGATAATAGTTACGCAGTGTAATTACACAACAGATTACACAGTACTGACTGAGCACTGGCAGTTTGTGAAGATGCTTCTAAAAGTGGAGATTTCAGAACAAAGTAATTCCAGACAGATTTAGCAGGAACTAAGTTCACCTTTGGAAATTCACTGAATATTTGTATCAATTTGCTCCCTGATGGATATGAAAAGAATTATCACTCATTCATCAAGAGAACCCCACTGTCTGTAGTACAACAATTTGGGCAAATTCACTGGTTCTTATCTTTTCATTAAATACTGCACAGAAATATGAAAGAACATAAAAATTTCACAAAATAATCAAAAGCTAAATTCAGTACCTTGGTTAACTAGTCATAACCTGAAGATTTGAGGCAATGAACAGGCAAAAGACAAGCTTCAGTGTAATGCAATTTGGATACAGGATGAGTTAGAACAGGAAACGTGAATCCTTCTAGAATTACATGCCAACTGGTATTTTTCCTTTCTAAATTAAAGACTAACATACCAGAAGAAACTCTACAGAAGTCAAGGAGATGGTGCCTCTCTAAGAAGCAAGATGCTGCAACTCAGCTGATTATAATACCTCACTGGTGCAAAGCAAGGGCTTTCAATTCCCCTTCAATTTTTGGCTCAAACAGTATATGCTGCTACTCCCCATGCCACATCTCCTGTTACCCTGCATCGCTTTGTGCTATCTTTGTCATCTCATTAACTTGGGGTTAGTAACATATGGAATAAAGAGTCTCTTACATAAAAGCAAATTCATATTCATACATTCAAGCACAAAAAAAACATGGATGGATCATCAAGATGGAGAGAGGAAAAGGGGAACAGAGTACTCAATACTTGGGTGCATCACAGAATTGTGTGATGGATATGGTGTTTTCTGAAACCAAGCTTCAAGATCTATTTTGAGCCCTTCTAGATGCAAGATATGATGATACGTCACCAAAAAATCATTTAAGAATACTTTTGCTTTGGGAAGTATTTTCTTCTAAGGTATGCTACTGAAATTAAAGATCACTATTTCCAGAGGCAGAATTCCATTGCAAAACCCCTTGAGAAATCACTTCAAAAATACAAATAAACACATTAAGCAACAGGTATTTTTACATTAGCAGCTGTGTATGAAACCAAGAAAGATTTTTATCTCTACCTTTATTCCTGTTGAACTATTGTCATGAAGGTAGCAAAGTTACTCACTTCCTGCAATCCCTTATAAATCCACGTTGGACATAGGATAACCACTGCCCTTGTCAACAGTAGATGTTATTTCAAAGTCAATTGGTGTCCCAGGACTACCCATGCCACAGAAGATGGCTGTTTGCTTGGTAAGTGCATTCCACTCAGAAAAAGGTGGCAGTTGTGCTCTAAACTGTAACGATTATGGTCAATCTTTGGAAGATGTAAGCTTGTTTTAACCCATGAGGTCTTAAGGTTATTGGGTTTCTGCAAAACACAGCTCACCTCTCTCACTTGTGCACTGGTGAGAGAGGTACCTCTCACCTCTCTCACACTGGCAAACAAAGTCAGCCCTGGAGATACAGGGGAGGTACACACCTCATTTTTCTGAAAGGCAGACTCACAGGCCTGTTCAGTGCACTAATTATAGCCTTAGAGGTAGGATGAATTTAGAGAATTGCTATCCACATGAACACTGAGAGCACAATGTGTTAACACTGGCTGTGAGAGCTTGAACCCATCATCAGAACAGGCAGCAATTTCAGGTGTCATGATAAGGTCTCCAAATCACAGGCAAAGGGAGCCTACCCTCAAGAATAGTCCTGACAAGCCTGAGAACGAAAATCCTCCATTTTACTAAGCATAGTTGAAAAAGTTCAAATTGCCTTCCACTCTGCTCTCTTTGCACAAAGTGAATCTGGAACGGTTTCAAGTATTGTGTGGTATGGCCAATGCTGGAGGAACACAAGTCCACCTACGCACCACTGCATCATCTATAATATTCTGTGTGAGATCGTCAGTAGAATTAACTTTGCTTTCACCATTTGCAATAACATGACTTAAAACATTCCTCCTACATGACTTGAATGAGGGAGTTAAAGCAATCAGAAGTTGAAACGCTGAGCAAACTGGCCAAACTGCTACCATTCAGAATGTTTTCTTGCTCTTAAATTTCACTTTTTCCAAGAGAAGACCAGAAAGAAGATGACAATAGATTCCCTGGAGTCAGACTTGGATCCTGAAAGAATCCTGTCTCACTAGGAAACTTCAACTTCCTGGCTATTAACTGAACACATGCTTTTAATGAACAGAAGGATCCATACATTTTTGGGTGTGATTCCAACCACCTCAGTAACAGCAAAAGGTAGTTTTATCTCTTAAATTGATTTTGCAAGTATGGAAAACTTGCCAGAGGAAATAACCTTTGATAAATTACAACAGAAAATACATGGCTTAAAGTAAAAGAATTAACAAAAGCAGATTTACAGTGAAGATTTTTTGTTTTGAAAGGGCAGACAAACTAGAATAGTCCTCTTCTAGACAGAAGATCATGAAGGAGGGTTTCCAAACAAAAGCTCTAGTGCAGTGAAACTAACCCCACCTCCATGCCTCTGCAGCGAGAAGGCCACACACCTCTTGGCAGGACAATTCAACTTCCTCAGTTAGGCTGATGTTCTGATCACCCCCCAAAGGGCTAAACATTTCTCCCTTTCTGTAATTTGAGGCTGGGCTCTTAACACATATGCTGCAGACACACTGCAGATGGAAGTGAAAGAGAGCCCTGGAACTTGGTCCAGTTAGAAACATGAAAGCTGTATCTCAAGCAACAGGAAAATTCATAGTGAAGGACTCCAGGTATAAGGAGATGAGCAACTACCCTAGAAGAATGCTTGAACAAACATATCATACTCCCAAGAAATGCCAGAGAAATGCTGATCTGCTGCATGATTTATTTAGAAGTTAATCAGTGCAGAGATACAAAGAAAGAATTGCCATAAAGCATAACTGAACTGGAGAATTAAAATAACATTAAGAATAGCCACATAGATAACAAAAAGAAGATATGTAGGGTTCAAATACAGCAAGGATACAGCAGAGATTAAAAGTCATTTAAGCGTGACTCCCAAAGCTGGTATTTTATTATAGATTTCGGTATATAAGACGGAAAAAAGAAGAGGAACAAAGACAGTACAGCCAGCAGGAGTGTGCAAAGCCGGAAAACACAGACACAGGAAGATGAGTGCTGTATAGCTGAGGCCAGACTGAGAACTTTAACCCTGAATTCTGAAGAGTGGCAGGTTTAAAAAGGGGGAAGGGGAGGAAGGCATTCTTGTAGCATGGATTTCCAACATCTATCAAGAACTAAATGGCAGCACAGGTTTAGAAATCATCAGATTTTTTTTTTTTTCCTAGTACAGCCGTTTACCACAAAATTCTTGAGCTCAAAACTCACAATGGGAAATCCACAGAAACAAACAGAAGGGTCAAATGCAACACATTTTCCCAAGTTAATTCTGCCCTAGGGAGACAAACAATATATGACTACCTGGACTACTGTAAAGCCTCATCCAGAAGGATGCACAGAAATTACTGAATTAGATAAGGTGAAATGTGCACAGAGCATTTTTAATTAAAAGAAGTGGCTAAAGAGATATCAAGTCGGAAATAAATGAGTAAGAGTTTTTCCAAGGACAAGACCTGGGACCAGTCTTGCTTAGTATCTCTATTAGTGGCCTTGGCACATAAAGTCAAACCATAACGATTAAGTCTGCTGAAGGAATTAAGAGGCACCATCAAATACAATGGAAAACTGATATAAACAACCTTGGAGATGAGTCGGCAAAGAAAGCAAGATTCAATGAAGTACAAGGTGCTGCTGTTCATCAGTAGAAACATCAACATGACAGCCATGAAAAAGGTTAACATCATCTAAAGATTGATCAGATAAATACTTCTGTAAGGGCACAAGTAAACTAATGACACTGAGGAAATTGTTATACAGACTATTGTGAAAAACTCCGATAACATACATCTAAAATATGCAATTATCATCGATGCTGTACAGTTCACCTACCAAGAAGAGAAACTTTTACTCGTCTCTCTTACAAAGAGAAGAAAAGAAGTTTTAAATACCTTCAAGGTATTCCTATAAACTAGCTTAACTGTTAGCTTCAAAGGAATGTTACTCATTTTAGGTTAACCAGGGCCAATGGGTACATCCTGGAAAATATTTAGGCTCTGAATTGATTGAATGACATCTATTTCATGAGAGTTAAAGAAACTTAGTACTTGAATCTTTCAAAATTTGGCCACAGATTTTACACTGTCACTTTATATGTTGAAATTTCAGACAAAAATAACGAACCAGAGGTCAACACACAGTTAAGTGCAAGTGAAGAAAATGTACTTTGATTTTTGCAAAGCGACGTGTGACACATGCTACCTACCTCCAACTCCTATACATATAATAACAGCAAAGAAATACTAACCAAGTACCCAAGGACTTGAATTTCCTATGTTAAGTATTAGTAAAAAGAGAAGGGAACTGAAGTGGAAAGCAATTAATCACAGTAGGAGTCAACAACTTTCTCTACAAAGGAGCACTGACTTTAACACCAGAATACAACTGCTGATGACCAGAACTGCCAGCTTACAAGGAACAAAAACAAATAAACAAAATCCCTCTCAACAACTCTTGCAAACGTATGTCCTCTCTGTTCCTCCTACTGTTACTTAACTCAATATTAGCTCAGAACAAAGAAATTCCCTTAAAGTGCTGCAGTCAGCCACATAGCTTTCCTCAGAAGTCTTTGCTGGTATCAGCAAACAGGTACCTCATTAGATGGTTCTTCGGCAAGAAAAGGTCAACAAGGTGTTTCTCCCTCTTTTAGTAGGTAGAGTTGCTATTACTAAAACAGCACTAAGAAATATTTGTAACAAGCTTCTTGTAACAAGCAAATCAGAACCATCATTAACTGCAAGTTATTAATTACACTGCAGAAACTGTTTATGGAGCTGAGTTAGGCACTATGAAGAGATACGAGAAAAAGCTTGTCTACACCACACAATGCTGAACAAGACACACAAACCGGCTCTGAACAAACTGGAGTGTCTTCCCAAGGCTGTTCCCAGCACTGCATACACTAACAAAACTCCTGGGAGAAACATTGCTTTGGCAATAAAATACTGTGCTTGGCCTACTCAGACCATAATCAAGAAGATATATTCATTCTCATTTCCAACTCCCCCTCCAACAGAGCCCTGAACTTTGCAGTATAGAGACACCAAGAGGCAGTGTTTGCAGCAAGCTTAATTGCTATATATCAAACCCTATACTGGGAACAGAGAATTTAGCAAAGAATTCTAGTAGCAAACTTGAACACAGTTCAGTTGGAGAGGGACTTGTCAAAAACACAAATTTAAGAGATTATTTTTAAGAGAGTTTGTTTTGTAATAATTACTAAAAGATACAGTTTCCCATTTTAATTCTACATGAGTGGCAATATCTCTAATAAAACATGCTAAAATGTTCACCTGGATGATATTATTCTGAGAGAACCTGCACACCTACTGCAATTCACTACTGTTTATATTCATATCACTTTACCTCTCTGCCAGTTAGGATGTGCCTTGCCAGTTTTACTTTTGCAAAATTCCCCTTTCCAATTGTTTTAAGGAGTCTGTAATTTCCAATATGTGGCTGCTCATCTGTGCAGGAAGCTATAGAGTTCCTGCAGCGAGCTCCAGAGCGTCCAGTCCGAGAGGAAACTTCCTGCCGTCCATCTCCATGGGATGTGTGCTGCAAAAAAACCACACACAGATAAGGCTGAGAAATAAAGACAAAACACATCAATGATGAGAAGCATACAACATGCAAAAATGTTAGCAATGCCTCTAAAGAAACCTTCAGAGGATACAACTCACACTCCAGATTCACACTGAACTTTGCTCTGATGGGGACAATAAAGAGGCTCCTAGTTCATAACACAATATCCCTTTCATCACCTGGTAAAGACCAAATGGAACATCACCCGAACAGCAGCAATAATTGAGCATTTTTAAGTAACTTATGTGGACTACAAACCAGTTATAGAACATGGATGCGCTTGGTATCATTTCCCATCTTCATTACTGTGCCTAACTAAAGCAGGAAAGCCTTTGGAAAGGAGACATGAACAAAGCTTTTCCAAAAGTACACACAATAAAATGTTCACCTTTACTCGACAGTTTAATACTACTGACAAAATAATAAAAGGTTTCCTTTTTTACTAGACTCCTGTTTCTGCAAAACCTCACGACTGAAAATACACAGGACAGCCTGGAGAACAAGGGAGGAAATCTTCCCTAATGTACAGAAACCTCAGATATTAGTAGGCTGAGCACCAGTTCCAGAGATCTGAGATGCTGTCTACAATCTTTAAGTTCCCTTTACTCGGTTTCCCTGAACGGCTATTAATAAGAATGAATGGGTATTACCTCATATCTACAACAGCCTTTATTCATTAGATCACATGGTTAAAATATCAATATTTTTTCATTTCTTGATAGCCTGTTTACAAAAGAGCAGGTCACCTCATGTTCTCAACTCATGGTTGAGCTCTATACACCAACTTCACTGAAGTATTAGTTAGAAATACTCAGTAGCCTGCCATTACGGAGCAAACATCTGGCTATACAGAATACGACATGCTAAATTCACAGCCACCCCAAAAATGCCAGATCTTGCTCTTCTACTAATACTACTCCTCTTGCTGAAACCCAGAAGGGATAACAAAAAATCTGGCATGCAGCAACACTCAGTATGAAAATCACTGTAGCATAAGGATATAAGATCATAACCCAAAAGCAAACAACCATTTTGGAGGCACAATTGAAGAAATCCACGCTTACATGACACTTAGCGAGTTTCACACTCTTATTTAGTAACCTGATGTAACCTTGTGACCATAAACTCTGGCATCTGGTTTGTTAATTCAAGTTCAACAGCTGTGATGAAATTATTTTTTAAAACACACTGATTTCATTTCAGAAATATTACTGATAGAAGTCTATGGCAACTCTTGGAGAATTGTTTCAATAGTTACTATTTTAAAAAAGCCACACACAAATACGTGGTGCATATGATGTTTTAGTATCAATCTGGCTTTAGCTTCTCCTTACTGGATTGCTACTGCATTGTCACCAGACTTGTACTTCCCACATAGGTACTAAATTACTATGATCACATTAGCCCTTCACCTTAGTAAGTTATATTGAGCTCCCCCAACAGGCTGCTGCAAGAGGGATTAAAGACAAGGAAACATTTCTTACAGTTCTTTTCAGAACCCTCTCCTATTTTTCCAACATGTTTTTGTGGGGCTCATGCAAGAACTGGACATGGGGTAGGACTAAACACAGAGAATACATCTTCTGTTCAACACTCCACTGATTTCCCACGGACGGAACTAGCCTTCCTGGCAGACCGCAATCTGTAACTGACCACCCAACACTGATGCTAACTCTTTTTAAGAATTATCGCTTCCCATTCCCTTACCACATATAATAACTTTCATTGCTGGTTCCTTACTTACATGATCTCATTTGGCTGAGGTAAAATGCAGAGTTTCCTTACATGCAGGTTATTACGTGTTCCCGGTGATTAGCCATCCTGCCGTATTTAATATTCTAGCAACCTTTATCCTAGTTTTCAGGAGCAGTTATATACATTTCTTCCAAACCCACTAATAACTGGCACAGGAACAAGAAGCACACCCGCAACAAGATCCAGTAAAATTTCAGTGCTTGATAACAATTCATTGTTCTCAATAATATCTTGAGACCTAGAGCAACTGGGTAAGTGCTTATCAATAACACGCAAGGAGAAGGACAACAAGAGCAGTTGCTCAAGTGAAGGAACTACTAAAGCCAGTGAAATCCTGTATCAGCAATTTCACTATTTTGCATGCCCTTAATGCCAGGCTGCTGGTAATGGTTGTTCAGGCCACTTTAGCCACCCCTGCATGTACTGGCATAGCAATGCCCATCCTTTACACTTCCCTGCACTTCAAGTTCAAACAAACCCTGCAGGAGCACACAATGCAGAGAACTTCTCTGTCAGCTCCTTTGGTACTTTCTAGCGTCAAATTGTTCAGACCAGCTGAAAAAAAAACAACAACTGCTGATGCTAGATGCTAAAAGACTCCTACAATTACTCCAGTAATCATGGACCAGAATATTCTGTACAGGGCCATGAGGATATTTCTTGAGTATATTAGAGGAAGGCTCACTTTAAGTTCAAGTACAGCATCCCAGAAATACAGCTGTACTACTAACATTGCACTTCACTGAACTGATAACTTATCTCAGTAAAAGAAGTGCATTACAACAATTTAGACTATAACCCTTTCGCATGTGGGCATATGGCACAGGCACACAAACTGGCTTCATCTAGTATCTGCATCTGTGCTCCCTTGTGCTTGAAATAATAAGCTGTGTTAGACCTGAGCTAGCTTATGAGGCTGTTGAGATGGAGACATCAAATACCACGTACTCCCAAACCAGAGAATCTGCATATAAATTATTCAGAACTGATCTTATTCATATCCTACTTCATATAAACTGAATTAGGTAAAATAAAAGAGTCTGTTATACTACCAAATTCTATTCCACATAGTATACCACCCCAGCTAATATATCTTGAGAGCTTCACTATCCTCTGTTGAGGAATGACTTCTTGTGCTCTACCATATTTTTCATGCTTTCTAGCTTCGTGTTTCCCAGGAGGAATTAACAGCTGTGAACTCATTTGGCCTAGCGTTGACAAATTTAACACAATCTCCTTGTATGGAGGTTTCCATTTCCACCCTAACCCCGATCATTTCTTTTAAGAATATGACCTTTTTCAGCTGCAGTTTTTGAATTTCAAGCTGTGCGTTCCTAAGCAGTTCAGTTCTCTCCAACTGAGTTGCTCATAGTCGTGTTTCACTCTGTAGAAATCTATTTGCAACCATATTTAATTTGGGCTTTATTTCACAGAATTAAATCTATCAGCAAGACCCTCCTCTATCAGCTGAACAGAACAAAAGCTTTCAAATACACGCATAAAACAGCTTTCCAGTTTCAACATGGATTTCCTTTTGATTATGGAAATGAAAGAAGAGGGCTTGGTAGCATATAGTACCAAAAGGCATGAACTCAGAACAGAGTAAAAGCGCTTCTACCACCAAAATAATTTTCAAGAAACCATGATAGGTAGATAGTGTAGGCAAAAAGCAAAAATACAGATAGTCCGGAAAAGTTTAAGTCATGCATTGGCTTGTATAGCATTTGGTTGTAGTCCGGTACTTCCCAGGGTAGAAAGATGAAAAGCAAACAGATTAAAAAGCTCCCATCTCAGCCCAGAGGAATAGCAATAGAATTCTCTGCTCTCTAAACTGAGATGTAGGTCATTTGTCTTTTCCCAAGCAGACCCTGAACTCTCCTGATTCTGTCTCCCTCATCCACTGACACACAAAGATTCTGATCAATTTCAGGCTTCTTTTCCAAGTCCACATTTATATGGCTTCAGTAAGAAATGGGGTTTGTCCTCAAAACATGAGCTTTAAAACAAATGTGTTCATTTGCAGTAAGTTTCCACACACTGTGGTAGGCAAGCTGTACTTCTTGGATATGCATTCTGTGCAAGGGTAACACCCCCTTCATGACACTCACCATGGCTGAATGATTCCCAAAATGCCTGTCTTCATGCAAAAAAAGACCATTATACTGCAGATGGGGAACTGAAGCAAGACGACATTGCGCAGCTTCAAGCTAGCGATAGTCACCATCTCTTTTAAATGAAAAGTTTTCTGAAATCCACTCATGACAAGAAAGCACTTTCTTCTGTATCTTGGTATACATCAGGTTCCATTTAAAAAAATCTTTTAAATACTGCAAAGGGGGTGGGTGGTGCACATAGTAGGAGCGCTCCCTAAAAAAAAAACCTACCAATTTTCAAGCCAACAAAACAACCTCTCTTTCTCTCTCAAAAAAGCATTCTCTTCCTCCCCCCAGCCCCACCCTGGTATTACTCAACCCAGAAGGAAATGGAGTAAAAGATCTCCATTTGTGAGAAACCTTACTGCGAGGGAGGGACTGAGCTCAAGACCAACTATATTTGGAACACAAAGCAAAACCCACCTTTTCGCAAAAGCCTTCCCCCACTGATGAGCCGACATCCTTTCATAGCCAGAGAATGATAAGCATGAAGAGAAATAAAAAAGAAAAGAAAGTAAAAAGCAAATGAAGTATGAAGGTGGCAATAACAAAATCTTTTTGGTAGATGTTAGCTTTTTCCAGTATCTGTATGCTTAGAGGTATCTTAACATTCAGAGCATTAGAAACACACAAGGCAGAAGATGACTTGCATCAAAGTTCTTATACTGCTTAAGAAGGTGCCAATAGCTGAGAAGAACCTGGAAGAGACAGAATCTGATATCCATTTGAAGAGCTGAAAAACATTAAGAAATCAGAATGCTCAAGACCTGCAAAAATGCGTGTTTATTTACAGTAAGTAGGGAGTTTTCTTTCTAAAACAGGGAGGACAAACGGTACCAATGTCTAAAGCATTTGATCTATAGAGCAGTGAAAACTATCTTCTCATCAGCTAAATGAACTAATAAAATGTAAGCTTACAAAAGTCTCTAGGAAAGTTTATTACCTTGGCTGTTAGCTCATCTTTGTATGAAATACTACGAAGTGGTATTATAGAATTTCTTGGAAAGCTGTCAGACCAGTAACAATTGCAATGGCTTCATTCATCTCAGCATTTTTAATTATAATAAGAAAAAATTGTACTTAGAGCCTATCCCTTGCAATATTAATACTTTAAACATTCCAGGACATAATGAACATTTGAGACACTAAACTGCTTCATTACTCTAACTTGGGCACACAACATATAAAGAAGACATGGTAATTTCTGGCTATGCACTCCCCACCAGCAACCGAATTTATAAGAAAACTTACCAGGAAACATACCATAGCTTTAAAATACAAAAACAATCCCTCTACCCCCCCACAAAAAAAAAAAAACAACGCACCTTAAATTAAACATGTGAAGACAAATTTCACTGTAGCCCTTCCTAACAATGTGTTGTATTTTATTTCCCACTTATCATTAACATCTTTAGGAAGACAGGGACTGCGAAACACTATTTAGGGCAAGAGAATAAAGGTTAGCCCTAAGGATATTCACAGAGGTAGTGTCTTATTGTGCAGATATATCCATGAAACAGCACAGCAGGGCATTCCACGACTGCTGACAAAGGAATTCTACTGGAAAGTCCAAACACAGACTTAAGAGTTTTGGCAAACACCTAGAGGTGCCACAGCAAACACTCAGCCACAAATGTCCATACATCAGTTACTACTCTAGGAGTTCTTAAGTCATCATATATTATAAAATACTATTTTCATATATTACAGAATAGGAAGACATCAGGTGAAGAAGTTTTGTACGTGTCCTGGTTTTACTTCTCTCCTACCACTGGCAAAGGCACAAATCAGGACATGGAGCAAGGTGAATTTGTCAGACCCAGCGTTCCTGTGCAGATGTTTGCACAACCAATTCTTTGGTTCCAGCATATGTAATTAAAAGGCAGACTTCAGCCTAGCTTGCTACATAATCCATCCTAAGGCTGAACAGTCATGGTCTCCATCTCATGAAATTTTAAATGCTGTCCTACACAGGAAAATGATATCCAACGTGGTATTAAACTTATCAATCCATGAAGGCAGATTTATTCACTGAAGTGCGCTACAGCCGTACCATTACGGATGCTGTGATCAAGTAGAACAACTGAAAGCGTAAGAACTCAGCAAGGGAGACAAACAGACCTTCCAGAAATACATTATAGCTGCTAAAGGACAGAAAACTAATGTGGATGCTTCCATTGTCAAAAGGTGAAGAACCCACTGTACAATTCTCAGCCTACCATAACACTCATTCATTTAAGCGGCATGACACTTCATGAAAATGAGTGGCTAGTTTAATTAGGTCATATTTGTCAAATAACCAGTTTAAAACGAGAACCTGAAGAGTAAATACAATCTTTAGCACACACAGGCTATACCTCTTGACACACATTCCCAATTCTCCTCAGCAGGGAGGGTGAAATAAAGGAAAAAAACCAGGAGCAGTAGTCAGGACAAGGCAGCTACAGCTCGAAGCACAGCCATGCAACCCCTACACCAAGCAGCCTGATGGAGGCAGACGGTGAGGGGTCTGACATACGGGAAACTTTTGCTTGGCAGAAGGAGCACTACTACCCAAAGCAATACTTACACGCTCACAATTCTGGCCTCAGATGAACGGGAAGAGCCAGTGACAAATGCACCACTGCTCTGAAGATCAGAGCGTGAGAGCTTTGACAGCAAAGCACTACCAGGCTTCACTGAAGGAAGGATACTCTCCTTTGCAGAAATACAGGGTCTGGCTCAGGAGTACATAACCATGTAAAACCACTACAGGCTCTGCTGACGTATTTGACATCATTTGGTTCATACTCTATACACCATATGAAAGAGAGTGAATCTGTAATTCCATGATTAGCACTGAACAACACAACACTGAAGAAATCCTGCTTATATAATCAAAAAGCTAAGTCTGGTGTCAGTTAGAAAAGCTTTCTAAAAGCTCTTTTGTTGCTTCACATTATCAAGATATGACATTCATCATATCTTTCCAGCCAGAGTTTCTTTACTGCTGATTAAAATGGATATTTATTGACATCAGCCTGAGGAATAATAGCTGAAGAGCCAACCATATTCTATTCTTCATCAATGATACTGCCAACTAAGTTGTTTCCAGAATCATCACTGTCAGTAATTACATACTAAACAAAAAAAAAAACCAACCCAACCCTCACAGTTGGTTTTCAAACACCACATTGAGCTTGCAGATAGAAAAGTTTATTTAACCCTGCAGGAACAAATTTTATTCGGAAGTTAATTTTTGTTTATATGTGTATATATACTCATACACATAGAGCACAACAAGTTGCTGCTTTACAGGCCAAGAATTCTTAACCCAAGGGTTTCATTCAGGTGACTGACTTTAAGTGTTATCACAGGTGTACTCAGTACCTGTCTGGTTTATGTTTTAAGAGCAGTAAACATCTATTCATCATTTGTACTAAACAGTTTTAGAGGCAGAAGATCTTCACGCTAAGCTGAGCTAACTCTGATGTGCCTTGAATCTAAAAAAGTGACCTCCATTTCTGATCTGGCTGACATCCATTAGGCAGCATTATTTGACTGAGAAAAGGAAGTTGCAGACACATGCTACTTACATATCATATGAAAGGGAGATCGGGAGAGACAAATGCCTCCACTCTTAGAATTCCTTTGACTTGAGTCACCTGAGACATGTAGCCAACAGGAATTGTCCGCTTGCATCAACAAAAATATGTCTTTTGACTAGAATTAAAATGGAGAATTGAGGAGGTAAGGATATTAGGTGAGTGGCTAAAAAAGCCTAGGACAATGTCTACAAAGTTTACTGCACTAAACACTGTATTTCGTCTTGTTTCTTTCCATGATTTCTGTAGCTGTGTTCTGTTTTTCAGACTGATACTTCTAAGGCCACAATTCAAGATATGCTCAGTAGCACTAATAAAGTACATGAACTAAGTCTGATTTTTTAACAACTACTGGAGCAAGGTCCTGTAGCTTAGTTTTTCTGAGTTACTGAAATCATGTAAACAAGAAGTTTGTTGCAGGAGCAGAACACCGTAATTTGTGAGAAGTGCTCCACTGCAGTTATGTATCTCTGTAGTTGCGGCAAAATACAAGTTATCTTAGCCCTAGAGTGCTGTGTTATGACTGGCATAAATCAAACCAAAACAAAAACAGCAAGACCCATTTGTAGCCTTCCCCACCTGAACTGGATACTCCCATCCTCTCCTCTGTGCCAGTATTTGCGGCCACACAGAATGGGGATAAATCCACTCTTTTGGGGGGTTCATTTCAGTCAGATCAGAGCATTGACCAGACTTGTCCTACGCCCCTGCAGTAATCAGTGCTGGCACAAACCGCAGGAGGGGAGCCAAGGCTGATGCCCCTAGCAGCTCTCATCAGTTCAAGCTGACAGTAAACCCAAATGATTAAACAACATTGCACAGCCTACTTAGCAGAGCTGAAGAATGAAACTTCTCACTTCAAAACGTGACTATGCTTGCAATGTCACAAAAAGCTAATCAGGTATTTTTTTAAGAACCAGAGCTATCGGGTATCCCAACCAGTAAGAAATGCAGAAAAAGCATTTTCCCAGTCTGTGAAACTTTGAAATTAAAAAAATACATCCTAGATGAATTCCTAAAACATATTTTATTTTTAGTTATCTTCCCAGCTTCACCTAATTTATTTCAAACCAGAATACTTATGACAACTGGTGAGAAATATGGAAGAATGTAGATGGTCCCTGCAGAAGAAAATCCTACCAGAACTCTTGCCGCAGGCATACTTGACTCCTCAGCCCCTTCTTTAAAAACAAACAAACAAAATCTCAACAAAACCCAAACAGGGTTTCACTCTATGGGAGAAAGCATTCCGATCACAGATCTACTTGTAATAGGAGAAGACTGATAAATAATATATAGAATAATGAAAGATTGCATATTGTCTGCAAAAGCCCTAATGTACTTCATAGCTAACTGCTAATAAACCAAGATGTACCACCCTAACCTTCACAGTATCTTAAAAGTAAATTTTTGAACCTAACCCTGACCTTACTATCCTTTTTAAAGTAAAAAATTTAGATATTTCTGCTGCACAGAATCCTTTTATACAGTCATGTACAAGCACAGTTACCATCACACTGACATTTTTCAATAGCAAATTTTTCACATTAGGCACAATCATGGAGGTAAGAGCACATTTTAGTCTTGCTTTTCCTCAAATTACTTAAATTTTTAATTCAGATTGGCCTGCAGTACAACACATTCTAAACAGTTACCTTTTTCCCTCCCCCAAAAAAACCCCAACACCTGTGCAATGAACAGGCATAAACTGAACTGTTCAAAGCTTTTTTTTCTATAAAAACCTTAAAAAAAGCCTACCAGCCTCCATACCACCTGTATTTCCTTGTTTCCATCTTCACCTTCACACTCTTTGGGAATTCTTTTCAATTAATATTTGTCCTATTCCCCACAATCTTGTTCATCCTGCTCCTATTTCTTTGCCACTGGTTGTCCTCCATACTGCCATGTGCACACTTCTCTGTTCCCAGCATCTTTGGTTTCCTACTGTCTATCTTCTTTTCCCATTGTTTCCACATTCCTCCATCTTCTCTCCCTCCTCATCACTAGCAAACAGGTTTACTCCTTCTGCCACCTAAAGATCCTTCTTCTGTGCCTACCTTGTCCCCCAGTTTTGGATAAAGGAGGTTTATACTGCTTCTGTTGCTTTTTCTCCTACAGGCAGGACATAATTTTGAATAAGACAGAAAGGATCTGATCCCCTCATTCACTTCAGTCCCCTCTGCAGTTGGCAGCCATTGCTACACAAGATGTGGCCAGAGAAGAGCTGCTCTATCTTCCCGGTGAGAAGCCAGCTCATCGCAGGCCAACAGCCAGCTTCCAACTGTCCAAGTGTGAAGTTCCTATGATCACAGATCATTTGGGATGCCTTTCCTCTCAAAACCAGGTGACTCGGAGCCAAATTCCTTAATCTCAACGGCATTGAAAGCTTGATAGCTGTGAGTGGCTTTTGGGGAAAGTCACAGCAACAGTATTTCCACTTCAGCAGTACATGTCTCAGTTAGAAGTGGTATACACTGCCTTGAAAAAAACAACCAAGTACTGACAATTAGACCTTCTCTATTCAACAGGAGCTGCCAACCACTGAACGTGGTTAACTGCAAGCACAGACAATGATAGTTTACACTCACTGTCATTCTGGAGGCTAACTTCATTTTCAAAACTGCAAGTATAGGCATGGATAAGCTATGATCAGCATGCTTCAACCAGATTCAACACCATCCAAGCCTCTGTCAGCAGTGGTAACCTTCCAAGCAGAAAGGAGGAGCTAAAGGGGTCCACAACCATGGCCCAAATACCTTGGCACCTCTTAAGCCTCCTCTCACCGAAGCTTCAGAGAGTACTACGAATATTAACTCATTAGACTTCTCTCATGTGAAAGAGAATCAAGAGCTCAATTTACCTGTCAACACAATACACCCATTGATCTCTGGGGTAGCAGAACAGTTAACTGAAGTATGAAAATTGTTACATTTGGTATTAAAAAAAAGAGACCTGGCATTCACAGATGTAGGGGTAATTCAGAGACTAAATGTCAGATTTAAATTTAGTTTTAAGCAAGGCTGAACAGAACATGTTTTGGTGAATTTCTAGACAGCCAGAATATCAGAGACAGCTTCCTGAAGAATACAATATTGTACGGGGAGTGGGGGGGGAGGTGTTGGTTCAATGGACTGGGCAAGTACTCGGATTAATCACTCCCTGTCAGTATCACTACTTACAGGTATTTCTGTGGTCACCAACCCAGATTACAGCTGTTGAAAATACGCCTTCATCTAAACCTAAAGCAATCCATCTGCAGGCATGACAATCCATGTATGTTAAATTATAAAGACTACAAAAGAGAAGTGTTAGACCAGTATTTTGAAGTGAGAACAATGCGCCTTAAGTGGAAGACATGTAAAAAATCTAACTTCAAGTGCTAGAACACACAGCTTGTGAATAATGTATTTCCTTGAGCACATACTAAGTCTTTCCACCGTTAAGTTACCCAGGGTAGAGTTTAAATTAATTAGAGAACCTTATCTGAATGCTTTCTAAAATTATTTACTGTGTGGCCTCTACACATATACATGGAGCTTGAAAATCTCAGTCAGGTCTGCTTACAGACCAGAACAATTATCCAAATAAACTGTGTATAGTATTTTGTAGTGTATGCTACAAGTTCAACTCTCCCCATGGCATAGGAAGGGCTGCATAATATTTTAATTATTTTCTTCCACAAGGCAGGAAGCTGACTGAGATTTTACAACCAAATATGCTTAGTTAGCCTTTTACTCAATAGAGCCTTTAGCCTGCAGGTTGCATCTAGTGCTAAAACAAATAAAGATCACAGAAGTTCGAAATGCCTATTATGTCAATAAAATCTAAATCCCTAATAATGCAGTAATTGTTCCATGCGGCATGTTTCCTAACTCTTTGTCTGGTCTTGTTTTAAACAATGGAGCTACCATCACTTTTCTCAGACTGTTTCTGGCCAGGAACAATCCAACAGTTTTTCCTGATCTTTAACCAAGGTTTCCACTTTTCATGCCAGTCCAAAACATAAGCAATCGTAAAAAAAAAGCCTCCTCTGTCAAGTTTAGCATCTGCCTCCTAAAGAATATCAGATAACCTCTACAAAAAGCTGAATACAAAGTTCAGTGATCGACTCATTTTAGACTACAGTGAGTGACAACTCCCTTCTGTTTATCGTTTGGGAACATGTCAGAGCCTATACAGAAAAATGGTTCGACAGCATACATGGGGATCAAGTCAGTTTTAAGTTAAATACGTTTCCTCTCTGCAGAAAGGGAGTCTCCTACTGAGCTTCGTTTGTGGCTCTCCTCTCATGTGCTAGGACTTTTGTTTTTCCCCCTTTCCTTTAGCATACGATCTGTGTGAATATTAATACAGTGTTTGACTCAATCGTGTGAATAAAGTGTCAATTCCTAAACCCTGGCTTTGTCAAGAATAACAAAGGCTGGGGATAAACAGACCCCCTTGTCCGGAAAATAGTTCCAATAAAGAAACCCTTTTAATGTCATCGGAACAGGTGACTAGCCTAACAGCGTCATTATCAACGAGAACCCTGAAAATTAAGCAGGGAAGAGACCCTTTATCTAGGTCACCTAGCCCACCCCACCAAAACTGAATTATTACCTTCCGTTTACCAGAGGTTTATTCGGTAGCTTTTAGCAGTAAGTTTGCATATTTTAAGACAGCAACCCACCGGGGCCCTCTCCCCACTGCGGATCTTCTCTTCCCGTTACCAACATAACAAATCCGATCCTCGCCACCGAGATACACTCGAATAAAGCGTCAGAGAGGGGACACCGGATTTGGGGGAGGGATGCCCGCAAAAGCTACTAAATCGGCGAACCGTGCTGTGGGGGAGGGTATTTAAAAATAATTTTAAATAAACCGGTTATTTGGGAACAGCCCAAGCGGTAGGAGGTTAATGTCAGCCCTCCGCAGGGCGATGCCCCTGGCTGACCGAGGCCCGTCGCCCCTCGGAGCGGGTACCCGGGCCAGTCCCCCCGCGGCTGACGGTACTCACGTTCTCGGTGTCGCGCTCGTTCACCGTGGGCAATGGAGTCCGAGTGGACATTTTACTTCACTCGGGGGGCCGCGAAGGCGGTGCGTACAGACACACACGGGCCCCCAGGGCCAGGCTGCGCGTCTGCTCGGAGATGGTGGTCGCAGGGAGCCACCATGAAGGACGAGGTGGCTGGCGGGGGGCGGCGTCGCGTCGGCGCCCCCCACCCTTTGGCGGCGCCTCAAGCCCGAGCTAGATCCTCCTCGGGGAGCGGTGCGGCCTCGCCCCCTCCGAGCTCATCCTACAGCCAGGCCGGGGTCCGCGGGGTCAGCAGCGGGAAGGGGAGCGCCTCATCAACCGGGGAGGGATGGAGCCAGGGGAAGGGAGGCGGCGAGGGAGCGGCTCCGTAGGGGGAAACGCAGGGCGGGCGGGGAGGAGGAAACGGCAGGACCCCGCTGCGCAGCCCGGCTTCTCTCGCCAGCCCCTCTCCGCTGCGGCCCGGGGCACGGCGGCCAGCGCAGGCCCGCCGCCGAGGGGACTCCCCTCTCCTTCCCCGCCGCAGCCCCTCTTCACCGGGCCGCCGCTCGCATCCCGGCCCGTCTCTACCTGCCCGCCCTAGTCTCTGAAAGGCCGGCACCCCGCGGGTCGCGGCTGGGCTGGGGAAGCTGGGTGCCCGCCCGTTACGCTTGCCTGCCTGCCCCCCGCCCCTCCGCCGCTCCCGGACGAGCCAAGATGGCCGCCCGGCTTCCTCCGCGCGAGGCTAGCTCCGACGTGAACCGGAAGGGGCCGCGCCGGGGAGGCCGGCGCCGGCGGGTAGTTGCCAGGGGCCGCGCCGGGGCAGGGTGTGGGGCTGGCAGTGGCCGGCGAGCTGAGCTGTTCTTCGTGTGACGATCCCTCCCACCGCCCCGTCCCCCGGGGGTGGGCCAGCGGGACACCTGCCGCCTCCGGGGCTTCTCCTGGCGCAGCGCGGACATGGCTGGGTTGTCCTGCGCTTCCCGGAGCAGCCCCGGCGCGGCGTGAAAGGGGAGAGTAGGGTGTGTAGGGTGTCTTCTACACAGGCCATGGGGAGCGATGAGACCCCTAGTGCGGCCGGGCCAGGAGTGAGGGGAGAAACGGTGTGAGCTGGGGCAGGGAGGTCGGGTGCTGGGGAGCACCGTGGGGCACAGAGGGTGAAGCCGCTGCGAGCGGTTGCAGAAATGGCAGCATCTGTGGAGAAGGGACACGGGACAGACCCTTCTGCCCGCTCACAGCCAGCAGCAGGAACACTAGCGTGGAGTCCAGAAACGTGTCTGCTATACAGCGGTGGTCAGGGTTCGGTGCTGAGGTCGTCTTCTGTCGAAGCATGTCCTCCCTTTTCTTGACTTCGCCACCCCAGGGGATGGTGTGTGGTAAAGACAGGAGTCCGCACGTCGTTCGGGGGCTGGGGCTGGTGTTGCCAGGGCTCACCTGGTGCAGGCAAGCGCCCGTAGCGTGTTACAGCACTGCGTTTTCGTAACAGCTGGTTGCTTGTTTGATTTGGTGGAGGAGGGTGGAACCCGGGAGTATCAAAACACGCTTAATATATCCAGTAGTTACTCTTCACAATCGTTTTTAAGTGTACAAGGAAGATCTCGGTATAGTTGTAAGTAGATCTAGTTAGGAATTAAAAGCAAGAAAGTAATTTGTGTGTATTCACTATGCGGGTGTTTTAGAAACAAATCTGTGTATTACAAAGCGAATATGAACCTCTGTAGAAAAAAAATGCTAGAAGTGGTGGGATTTGGAGAAACTTGGCATCTCTGGGGATCTGGCAGCCTAGATCTAGCATAGAAAGTCAGATAAGCTAAGCTTTATAAACTATACTTTATCTGACAAACTTCATGCCTTGAACTCTGTTCTACAGTGTAAGTAATATTTACTTCGCTTTTAGAGACATGAGCAAGGATAGACTTTGAACACTACCCAATAAGTAAGTTCGTCTGTTACTTCATCAGGACTACAGGATGCTGTGCAACACCTGTCTTGCAGAAGGAAACCAAAGGACTTGCATGTTTTTTTATCTTCCTTCTTCACTCTCAAATTAAGCTAATGTCTTGCTCTGTGTCAATAACAGGAATTTTCGATATGAATACTCACCTCTTGTGCAAATGATCCATATTTCTGTGCATACATACGTACATCTGTCCAGGTGTGTATATGCTCAGGTGGTGCATATGCGTAGCGGAGCCACTCTCTCAGAGTAACAGGCAGGACCTTTTGCATGGAGAAGGGAATGGGATTTGCCTCTATCTGGCTTGCCAAGGTCAATCACAAAGTCTGAAGCAAAGCCAGGAAAAGTATCCAGATCTCCTGGCTCTCTGCTTTTGCCACAGGGCTGCTGCTTCATCTCTTTCTTTTCTGTTGCCAGTAAAATATGTTCTTTACAATGTGTTTGTAAAAAAAACTGTAATTGACTTATGCTCTCACCCTGCACTGATGAGCACTCCTGCCAGCATGAGAAGGTTGAACTGCAGATGTTGGAGCTGGGTAGCAACGTGCAGCACACCAAGCACAGTAGTGCTGTTTGCACCTATGGATTTGCTTGTCCCAAGCCCTGGCAAAGCTGAGATCTGTGAAAGTCCTGTGCACGTGTGTGAAGAAGTATTGAAGGAAAATAAGCATTGCATTACACATACTCGTGTTGCTGTTCCATGGAAGCAGCAGTCACTCAGATAAAATCTGGTGGATAGGTAAAAATCCTAGGCTAGTTGATGCAATAGGAGTTCCACTATTACCCTCAATAAAGCCCACATTTAATACAGTCCAATTTAAAAGGGGCTGGGGAAGGGTGTAGGCGAAGGGGAATTGTGGAGCAGGAGTGTTTGTGTCTTTTAGAGTCACGTTTCTGACTGGCAAAGTGATTTTGAACTAAGAATTTAGAAGAAATTATTGAAACCGCAAAAACAGCAGCAGTTGATTTTGCTGTTTTATTGCCAATAAATGGCAACATTGATTAGTGCTATTTTTTCTGTGCAGCAAAGCTTGCACAGGGAATGACAAACTGCATAGCTGCTACTGTCTATTATATTTCATTGTTGCTATATTCTGTTTCTCCCATTTAAACAGATGAGTTTCAGATGTATTAATTTTTTTCTTAGAAATTGGGCCATAGTAAAGAAACTGATTGCATAGGTTTCCTTTTTCTTTGTGGTCCATAATTATTCTGCAGTGTTATCAGGTGCTACTTAAGCTGCATGCACAAATCAGAAGGTGATTTTTTCCTATCTAAATGCTCTGAATACTCAGAAAACAGTATGATAACAGAGTTATGCTTTCTGGTTCTTGTGCTATTGCTAGTGATAGTGATTTTGTATGTGGGACTTAGATGATGATGTTTGTGTGTTATTCAGAATAGGCTGCAACTCGCGCTTAGAGCTGTACTGGCTACAGTGTAAGCAGTTGTAAAAACTTGTTTTTGCCAATAGAGTTGGAGAGTATGACTCAAAGACACAGGAAGCAGATCTGCTAGTTAGGGTGCCTTTTTATGTCACTGTTTTGGCTGTCACTGCAAACAGAAAACAATATGATACAAAATTGCATCATTGTGGGGAAGAATTTAGATATTTTTTTTTTTCTGGACATTAGAAGTCCAGCATCTCTCTAACACTGCATTGTACAGACAGAGCAGACCCTGACTTCAACAGCATTTGCAGTCAGAGCAGAAAAAACTTTTGGAATTTATTGTAATTGCTGGACAAAACATAGGGATTGATTTTAACGTATTCTAATGCACGGATTTTGAGTCTTAATTCTGGAAGAAGGATTGCAAATGAAGAACTGACTGAGGAATTTCTGTTCCACTCACCTCACTTTAAAGGCTTGGGACTGGAAGACATCCACTGGTAGAGGCAAGTAAAGAACCAGCTAATGTAATTGTTATAGCTGCCTCGTTGTGCACAGCAGCTATGCCAGTATACATCTGCTGGGAATCTGCCCAAATATTAAATCATTTTAGTTTATACAAATATATTATTTTAGACTGATAATTGTTAGCTCTGGTGCAACTTTTTGGTGTTTCTGTAAGCCTTTACAAAACACATTTTAAAATGTGTTACTTCCATACAGCTGTCACCACTATTTATGCATTATTATTCCAACACCTTACTGTTTGTTTTGGGCCTTTTTTTGGTTTTTTTTGTAGAAATTCTATGATAATCCCAATCAGTGGAAGATTTCCGGGACTGTTTCATCATCAGTGTTGTCTTTAAAACTTATTACTTTGGTTTGAAGTCATTTTTTGTGTTTGTTTTTAAAACTGCAACTTCCACAGAATACATTATCTTAACAGTGTTTTATAGTAGGAAGAAGTGTGCAATTTTGAAAATGGCGATGGCAAAGCTATTGATAGAAAAGGACTGATTACTGTCTGCCGCCTGAATCAATAGTCCATGCTCAGTTATAATGAGGCCCAAGTGCAACCCACTGTAAGGCCAGGATGAAATGTGATTTCAATGTCAGAGAAAACAACAGAAAGAGAAAAGGTTTTCCTCCTCAGCTTCATGTCCTGCGGAGATGGAGATCTGAAAGTGGAAGAAAATTTTTTGTGTGTTGACTTCTTCCTTTGATCTATCCCCATTTAAATTCCAGACTTGCTTTTCCATACAGGAAAAGAGCAAGTCCCCAGGGACAGCAGAGTGGCTGTGGCGGTGCAATTGCTCTGCATTCCTCGTGGACTGGAGAGATTCAGGCTCTGCGCTGGGACTGTGAGAAAACAGGAGCAAACAGTGGTGGTTCCCGGTCTATATGTGTCTCATTTAATTCCTTACCTGTAAGGCCAAGCACACTGTGCTTTGCCTGCAGAGCCATGTGGCATGATGCGTGAGACATGAACCTTCGTGATGGGGTCACTATCAAGTACCCAAACTGCACTAATTCTACCACCAGTTGATGCAAATGCCTATGTGGATCATAGGCTCTGGGACAGAATTGCACTGCTTTGGAGAGCCAGCTGAGAGCATTGTTGTCATGGGTTGGCACAAGGTCAGTGTTTAGAGAAGTGAGAGAATTGAAAATATCTCCTTAGTTTTACGTAAACCTGATGCCTTGTAGGTTACAAAGGACAAGTAGCCAGTTGGTGGTGATGCTAGCTCTGAATTTGACTCCATACATTTGAAGCTAAAATAAGTGTTTTATAACAGTCCTCTTCCATTCCTACTAGTGTGTGATGCTGTCAGAGCTGCATCTTAAACATAAATCATTTTGGATTCCTTGCCGTCTAAGCCAGGTATGTTACTGTTCCTCCCACATCATTTCCTGAGTGGTTGGTACTGAATTAAAGACTTGATTCACAAGGATGGGAGAAGAATAGATGACTCTAGCAGACATAATGTTTTCAAGCACAAATTAGTAACTGGTGTGCCTAAGAGTTTATAGGAAGAAACTGTTTTATAGGGGTGAAATAAATTCGTGTGGTCTCCAAAGCTTTGGCAGAACCAAGCCCTGAAGTCCCTCTGTGTGGGTTTCCCTGGAGTAACTTGTGTTTTGTCTAGATTCTATCTTTCATTTGAATACTACCAGAGGCAAGGAATCTGTGAGCTATCCAGGGAAACTGTCCATGTGATTATTCCCCATCACTGTTGGAAACCCTTGCTTCTGCTCTGGACAGGCCTACTAATGACAGCTTTCAGCTATGGGATCTCTCCTGCTTTTGTCTTGTGGATGATCAAATTTTTACTCCCAACCAGAACTCAGCTCAGCCCACAGCCATCTCTTTAAGAGACTGAAAAGATTGAAATCTTGCAGTCTGTCACCAAAAGGCATCCTGTTCCAATGTGTAAGCACTAGTGTGCACGTTTTCCCTATTTCATCTCCACCTTACCTGTCTCTCGGTGCTGCCTGTACCAGACTTGAACATGGTATTCCAGCTGTAATAACACTAAACCCAAATACAGACGTGATACAGCTTATTTTGTTGATGCCACATTTAAGAAGCTGTTTATCCCTCTCAAATACTGTAACTCTGAATTCCGGAAACTCAGGTTCAGCTGTGACTCTCTTGCCTTTTTCAGTATCTCTGACCCTTCCCCTCTATGCATGCATCCCCTGTCTTAAAACTATGCTTTATTATTCCTACAGTATGATTTTTAACTTGAGTTGTACTCAAACGTGCATTGTTTACCCAAATGCAGTTTTGCAAACTGGTTTGCTGTGCACCAGTGGCACATTCTTTAATTTCCACCTCTTCTCTCTGTCTTGGTGTCACCTGCAGAACTCAGTAGTAATCCTTTTGTTTGTTGATAGCCCTTGATAAAATACCAGCTGGCGCAGGTAAACAACTGAGTGTGCAGGGTTATAGGAACATTTTTTTCTGTTAAAAAATTGTTGATAAGTAGATGCCACCTTGAAGATTCACACCATGCACTAGCCATCCCAGGGTAGGAAGGGGCTAGAGGGAAAATAAACAACTTGGACCAAACCCAGCTGATTACCAGGGTCTGCCAACAGGCAAAGGGAAAGGGTGCAAGGACTGAAGGATGGGTAAATGGTTGGAGGGAGACACTGAGCCAAACATCCCAGGGTGGCACCCAGGGAGCAGTGCCTGCTGCCTGTGGTGCCCAAGCGCCCTTCCAGGAACACCGTGGTGCTGTGTCAGGGATGATTAGTTCGACAACCATTTCATATGTGTCACGTTGGGTTTATATTTTCTGGTTTCTTAATCAACATGTCCTGCTGCAACAAGTTGAAGGCCTTAAAGAAGTCCAGGAGTTTTACATCAGCTTCGTTGCATGTATCACTCAATCTTGTAATCTCCGTGGTGAAAGATAAGAAGTCAGTTTGAAAGGGTCTCTTCCCATAAACTCCTGTTGATTGGCATTAATTATATCTCCCTCCTTTAATTCTTTGTTAATTTAGATCCATATGAGTCATATGAGTCATTCCACCAGTAAAACTGCTGGGTCTCGTGTCAGGAGACAAGCCTATAAATACTCAGATCTTTTTCTCTACCTTTTCCAAAATCTTTCCCAACATCTGCTTTCCTTCAGAGCTTCCCCACTGCCCAGAAAGTTACTGGGGATCACACACAGCTGTCATACTGTGCTTGTGCATTGAAAACATCTTTGCTAATCAGCCTGACAAAGCCAGCTTCATTATATATGCTACTGAAAAAAGGGGGTTTGAACAATGAATTAACTCTACAATCATAAACCACCTTTGCAAAAGCATGGGAAGAAATATTTCATTTGCATGTTTATTTTGAGTTTCTATATCACAACCTACACAACTATGCCTACAAAGGGCCTTTTTTAAATGCATGGATGATTAAAAAAAGAGGATTTATAGAAGACCAGCCAGAGGGGTGTGCAGGACAGATGGGTTTTATGTATGGCTCCCAGCAGCACCTTTGTTCTAGTGGTAAACTACCTTTTGCCTTCCATTCTCCTCAAACAATGACTGAAACCCAGGAGATGGACAAACAGTGCCATACTTATTACTGCTACTGTAGATGTGTACTAATATCATCACTTTTTGTTTGTTTGTTTCAGAACATCAAGGAGATGACAAATAGGTAACATATTTGGGCTTGTTTAATAGCAAAAGGTGAGTTGCTGGTTTGAAAATACCTGCTGGAAGGTGAGTAGCTTCAAATTGAATTGGAAAAATTCCACATTAATGCTGTTGCCCCAATACTGATTAGAATTCACATCACATAAGACCATAAGAACACTTTTGGAGGGAAAGAGTATGTTTTATCATCTAAGCATAGGGCAGTTTTCAAGATGTGTAGAAGAACAAAATTAATTAGGAGTATTTTAATATTATCAAAATAAAAAGCAGGAATTAGGGCTGTATTAATTTAATTTCAAACACACAGGTAATACCCTCAACTCTTGTATTCATCTGCATCTGTGTTTATCTGAACAGGTATCTGAAATTGCTGATGAGTACCAGGTTCTTTCTGGCTGCCTCTGCATGAGCCTGGCTGACACTCCCTGCAGGGAGGACATGCTTCCAGCTCAGGCTTTGGAGGAACAAGACATCTTCATCCCAAAATAGTAAGGGCACTGTCTCTGCTTCTTCCCAGCCAAGAGTGCCAGTCACAGCTTAGCCTTTTTTTCACTGATGACAGTAAACATTTTGGGATTAGGTCTGTGGTCTGTATGAATCACATAGCTTTGTATGACTTGCTTGAAGTGCCCAGCGCTATATAAACCTAATAAATGAATAGTCCCTTTTGGCAGTGAAGTCCATGCATGGTGCAGGTATTCTCTGTTGAGAAAATTCAGCCTGCGGCATACAGCTGAAGAGTTTTCTCCATGTATCATGGAGCTTCCCTTTGAATAGCTTGCGTCAGTTGTCTTTCCACATGTTATACAGCATCACATGATTTACAAGCAAATGTCTAATTACAACTATATGACATTAATTACCATTAATTGCTTTTCTTCCCTTTTACCCTTCCCTTTCCTAGCATGATACTTTTCCTGAGACTTGTTGGACCAAAATCTCTTTTCACTATTCATAGAAACACCATCGGAGTGGCCGCTGCTGGGAGCAGAACATGCAAGCAGCCATAGGAACCCTCTTGCCTGGGGAGTGCTGCTCTGGGGGCTCTGCACCCCTGCCCTGCCCTCACTGAATACCCATTTTGCCATCTACCTTCTCCCTGGCCTCTACTAGTGTGGCAACAGAGGGATAAGTCTTGCTGGCAGGATTTACCCTTGCAAATACAGAATCTCATTGAGCTAATAAATAATTCCCATCACTGCCTAAGGTTGCCAACAGTAACATTCCCTTCCCCATTTATAGGAGATGCTGAATCTGGCATTGGTACTATTAACACCTTTAACATTTCTCCCATTAAGGTTTTCTGCCCATAAAAGGATTTTCATAGTTTCTGTTGGTTCTGGTTTTACTTTCTTTCATGGCTACTGAAGCTTGAGCCACCTGGACTTTGAGGATTCAGCCCTTTAAATTTGTTTTAAAACTCTCACAGTAATTACAGAGTTTTCAATCTGATTCTGAAAAGCAAATAAAATTGAAGAAAAATGTGGGGGTGTGACTTTGGATGCCTTAGGAACCTTTTTCATTTACCCCTTTTTTCAGCAGCAAGATGAAAAAAAAGGAAGAGAGGAGCAAAACACCCATGGAAAACAGTCACCAATAATTTTTAATATAAAACTTCTTTTAGACTTATTGAACAAAGGCAAGGTTCCTCCTTCTGGAAACCAGCAGACTGGAGAGGACTGGACAGATTTTTAAAGATTCAGTAAATGCTTGCTAATATTTCTTAAAGAGCTTTCACTGAAAGCGCTTTAGTGTTTCTACATTAGCAGGTGAAATGGTTTCAACCCCAGCAGGCAGGGAGATGGAAGCAGTGCTGTTTCATGCTGTCTTGCCCTGGGAGGGGAAAGGAAGGATGGCGTCAGAGGGGCTAGGGCTAGGTGGGCAGTGGGATGCTTCCCAGGGGAGAGGAGGAAGGGAACACACATGTGGGATACAAAGGAAGATCTGACAAACTGGAAAAATGTACGGATCTGAGGGATGGGGAAACAGCTAGTGGATGGAAAAACATGTAGACACTGACCCTGGGAGAATTTTCCTTTTGAGTAAACCTGCTCCTCTCAAAAGGAGGAGCGAACTGAGAGGCCATATTAGGTCCCATGCTGCATATGGTTCTGGATGGTTTGAGTTCTTGTTTCCTGATACTACCTGGCTTCAGTGAATATTGCAATTGGCTACTGGGAGGATGAGCCCCTGTGACACCCTTAAAGAGCAGGAAAGCCATTCTGCCTCCTTATGTGAAGTGGATGACTTGCTATGGCACTTGTCCCCAAGAGGCATTGCTGAACGTCTGAAGCATCACCTCTTAGAACCACCTGAGAGCAAGCCTGGGCTCACCTGGGGCTGAAGTCTGACTGCAATGAGTTGAGTGGGGATGTCTGAAGGACGTTAAAGGGCTCCTTTAATGGGTTTGCCCGTTAGATGAAAATGTGTTGTTTCCGTAGGGCTGTGTTTGCTCCATGTTTGCCATCTGCTGCCATGTCCCATCACCCCCTCCATGGCATTGTGCCCTTGGACTTCAGGATCTCTTCCAGGGCTTTTTTAGGAAGATGCAGTGCAGACTGGGAGAGGACTTGGGAAATGCACTCTGTCCTCAGCAGGTAGCAGTGTGGGGCAGACACAGCCAACGTGCCTCAGCAGCACTGACAAATGCTGTGTAAGCATCCACACATGCACACCCATATGTTTGTGTCCATCTGCGTGTGCATACATATAACAGGAAATCACCTTCTGCTCCTTTCATAACCGACCTGTCTGGATTCTGTAAGTGTGATGCACACTTCCCTTGGGAATCCATGGAGGCTGTAATGTATAACAGAGAAGGATTTATCATGTTCTCTGATGTGAACCTAGGGAAAAGACTAGTACTATTTTCTAAAGTACTGCATTGGGTTTGGGTTCAGCTATATTGCTTTTAATATTTTATGTATGTGAATGTGATGTACTGTAATGAAAACACCCTTGCATCTTTTTCTAGTAAGTGCATCTTTTAAAACAAGGAACGATGTCAAGTGATGAAGAGAAGCTCTGGGTCTGGAAGGCACAAGAAAATGCATAAAAGATGAAGTCCTATTTATGTTTCTCTCATGCAGGAAAAAAAACCCCAATCAAAAAACAACCCACCTACATTAAAGAAATGCTATTCAAGCTACAAAGTAAAGCAGCCGGCATGTGGCTTCTCCGTACTTGCACATTAGGATCCAAGCTGTAATTACAGAACTGCACGCTGCCTTTCCAGAAGCTGTGGCATACAGGACCTGCTCTGGGGGTACAGAGCTGTGCATGGGAGAGGAATCCCCTTTGCTTTGCCACTGGAGGTGAAGGGACTGCAAATCTCCTGGATGCTGAAGTCCAAGGGAATTGCGTGCAATCAGCTGTAAAGGCAGCACGGAGCCCAAACTCTGGCCAGTGTGGAGGAGGGAAAGTCTTGGAGCTGTTCACAGGACTGTGCTGTGTGGTTAGCTGGGTTAGAGTGGGTACCTCTACCAGGAGCAATATAAATACATTAGCGCAGCGAGGCAGGCTAATTTCCCCTAAGCTCAGCAGTTAAACTACTTTAGGGCTCGCACAGGGCTGCTTCAGGTATGTTTCCAAGCAGGATTTTTGCTTAGCTGTTGTTCTGCGGGTGGGAACTGTCCATTCTGTTTGCGGAGGCGAGCCTGGCTGGGGAGCCTTGAGGAAACACTGAGAGGAGGAACATGCAGAGGCAGCCTTCCTTCTGTGTCACCTGAACTGGCAGCTCTGTAACCTCAGCTTTCTTTTTGCTTGCACCCGTGTTTACCTCTGCATGGGCACTCCTGGGTTGCAGGGAACACATTGGAGGTCCCCAGCAGGCCCACCATGCTTTGGTGATAGGGCCAGCAGCAGAGACAGAGCGCCAAGGCCACCAGGCAAAATTGTGATGGGCGCTAACAGAGTGTTCATCACAGTGGAAGGCTGCCATCCACAATATGCCAACTGACATGAGGTGTAGGACCAGAAGGTTTAAGCTGGTTTCACAGGAGAAATGCAGATGGGAATATTTGTTCATCCAAGCACAGGTCCTAATGGGGAGAAGGGACTCCTCTTTCTTCCTCTTGTCCTCTGAGGTCCATCTCTTCCTCTCCTGCAGCTCCTTATCCCAGCTTGTCCCTCCTCGTCCATCCCACCTCTGTATCAGACTTTCCCCCTCCTATTCCTTCTGGATACCCACATCTCTATGTCCATCCCAGAGCTTTCCCAAGAGGTCAAACACAAAACATATCATTCCCCAGCCTCACCCTTGCCTGAGCTCTCCCAGCATGGCAGCCAGCCAGCACGTCATCTGCCAGCCCGGGTTAGAGATTGGAGCCTGGCAAAGCGCAAGTGTCTGAGACAGGTTGTACAGTGAGAAGCCCGGGCTGTGTGACAGCAGGCAGCACTGCCAGCCCACGGAGACATCCTGTGCCCGAGCAGCCCACGGGGCAGGCAAAGGCAGGGCATGTTCCTGCAGACTCCATTTGCAGAGGCTGTGTGGTTGTAGCCATCAGAACACAACCTGTGGATCGGTCTGCCTTATTAATCTGGGAAAGTCACTGTCTTGCTTTCCATGGGAGTCTGCAGCGTCATCAGTGCCGCGCTGCGTGGTGAGCTGCTTCTGGGAGCCGACTCTGCAGCGGGGAGCAGACACTTCTGCTGGAGCCAGTGTCTTCTGCTTTACACGAGGCAAGGATCTGGCTCTGAAACGTTTCAGTTGCCCTCTTTCCTGGGAAGCTGAATGCTTGCACAGTCTTGTGGGCTTGTTAGCATCTAATAACTTAATAATAGGTCGCATTAGTTCATCTTTTTGCTCTGTTTCTCCTCTTTAGAAAGATGGAAGTAATTTTTTAAAAATAAAGCATGGCATATGCCACATGTGGGAAGTGGTGATTTTTAGCTGTGGACTGAGGGGGCAAAACTGTATGATGTATAACTGTATTGCAAATAATAAGTCTGATGTCTGCGTTACTGTGATTTTACACTAGTCTAAAAGTGGAGTCATGAAGCTGAGACGCAGCCCCAATATGTTATCACTCCATTGCAGAGCTACTAAACATTGGGAACCAGATCTTTGGCTGAACAAGAGGAGTTTCATTAACTTTATGCTTCAGTTGAGCTAATGAGCCAGGCTACAAATCCTCTGCATGATTCAAACCCAGTACTTCTGCACCAGAAGGTAGGCTGGGGTAGGTGTGGAGTCCTGGACAGAAATCAAGGGCTGGCAAGATGTCAGGGAAATATCTGCTCATCTGGTCTGCCTTCAGTGCAGCTACCCTGACTTGTCCCAACTGATGAGCTGGCCCTGAAGTCACAAGGCAGCACCCAAACATGCAGCATGCTGTTCAGTCCTTCCGATTTCCTTGGGAGACGTGAGTGATAGGCAGGATGAGGTCCCAGTCTCCTCGGCAGTGTAGGTTCAGAGGAGCAGACATTTGCTGCTGGCTTGCCAATGCTCAGTCTTCCTCCAACATACCCACATCTACAGCAGATCCACTGCCTTGGGGGGCTGAGATGTTTGAGCTCCATTTGTGGCACACACATTGAAATGCAGAATATGGGCAGGGGGATAAACCAACCCAACCCAAACCAACCCAAACCAAACCACACCACACCACAGCAACACAAAAAGCCAAGGTACAGCCGCCCAGGTGGATTTGTGTCCTTCCAGCAGCTGCAGACTGTGAATGAAGAGGGAAGATGAGGCCAGCGTGAGGTCCCTTCTGCCCTGCTGGCCCCTGCCATGCTCTGTGCTGCTGGTGGTGCTGCACCAGGAGATGGTGAAACATGTCTGACTGGACACAGATGCGAGGGGCCCAGGGCAGGCTCCCCCCCAGTACGCAGGCACACACAATGCCCTTTGCAGCATCATGCACAGAGGCAGAGCCACATGCCATTTGTCTCTATGGGTTTATCCATCCTGGCCCCCTCGGGCTGCTCCATCTCCACTCCAGTGTTGGGAACAATGCCTTGCTCCCCATGCTGCTGCTGCCCATGGGTGCCTGCACCTCTTGCTGCTGCAAGGTGGACTGCCTCTTAACCTGCACATCTGCTGTGAGTTCCAAGAGCTTCTCAAAGGCCTGATCCTCCTTTTCTGATGTTTCCTGATGTTTCCCTGCTTAAATAAGAGAAAACTCAGGCTCCATCACTGCCAGAGAAAGGCTTCCTGGCCAAGGGAAAAAGATACCCCCTTTCCTTCCTTCCTACCATAATCCCTTTCATTACAAGCACTAGTAGACCTTTCACTACAAGCACACAACGGGGGAAACCACAGGTTTGAATGCCAACCACAGATTTTCTAGTCCAGTGAATCTCACAGTTTTCACTTCCCCGGCAGCCCCCCTGGTTGCAGGGCCACCCCTATGGCAGGACCCCTTCCTCTCCCTATGCTAAAGGGATGGGATGGTCCTTCAGTGGGATTGCCTTTCCTCAAGAGGGTAGACCCCCATCCCAATCCCAGCTCCCCATCCCCACTTCAGCTCCCCATCCCATGCACAGGGCTGGCTGCCACATGCTTCCCTGGTGAGGTTACACAACGGCTGTGGAGCGGCGTGTCAGGACACAAAGTGTGAGTCACCAAAGGTACCGGAGTCTTACGTAACTCTGGATTACATCTTTGGAGTGAGTGCACTTTAGCTGAATGGGCTGTCAGGAGCGCTGACAAAAGCGACAGCCTGGGAGGAGCAGGGCAGAGAGAACAAATACTGCTGTTCCTTCCTTCCCCCCATCCATACATCCAATCTTTCTGCTGAGACCTTCTCCAGATCCAGGAGGCTCTGGGCAGTCAGAGGACCAGGGCAGCCCTCGTGTGTCCAGTGGTGTGTGATGACAGCTCCTCCAGGATGGGCTTCACTGCAGGGTTTGGCTTTGAATCTGAAGTTTCCCTAAACGGACTGAATCACTCCCAAACCCACTGTCCTCTGCTCCTGAGCCAGGGTTTTGCCTTCTCCTCCAACAGCTGGGCCTGCTTAATCCCACGTTTCCCTCTGTGCTCTTCTCTGTGCCTGTATGACAAGTCTTTCCTAGGATTTCTGCCATTCTGTCTACACAAGCTGCACATATTGGGGTATGGTGACAGCAGGACTGCACACGCAACCCATGACTGACAACATGTGTCTCAAACTGCTTGTACAGGACTCACATCAGGGTCTCAGCAGGGTCTACCTGGGCAGAAGGACTTTGCTGGACCAGCAGTCAATCCTGAACTCCAGCAAAGAAGCTGTGACACAAACCCAGCTGCCAGCCTGGGAATGCGGCATGCTCAGAGGTGTAGTCTGAGAGAGTGTAGGCGAGCATCAGAAGAGCTTCCAAGTGACAGGATAAATTGTTGATTGCTTAACTTTGAACTGAATCCACCTTCTAGTTCCTGCATCAGGCCCAAGCCTCATGATGGAGTTCACAGGTAAGCTCACTTGTGAAAGCCAAGGTATTTAGCGTTTCAGGCTCAGCTGAATGTTGATCAGGCAGCTTTTCTGGCTCCAGGCAAACCCAGGGCTAGGGGAGTGTAAAGGGGTTCGACACTCACCTGGCCCACCAGGATCCCAAGCCAAAATCCATCCAATGCTTGCCAGCTCCCACCAGCAGCCGGATCCAGAGCTGGTGGGCTGAGGACATATCTGATCAGCTTTTGCTGGGCTGGTCACGTTTCTCCACCATAAGGAAGACAGGGAGTGGGAATCCTGTGGCCAAGTCCTGCCCTTGCTGAGGTTGAGTTGAGTTGGTGAAGGGGAATGAGTCACCTGGGGGCTGGGAGAGGGACGAGAGAGAAGGACAGGGCGCTTCTTGTCTAGGGAAGAAAGCAGCAACTGAGGGAATCTCTTTATGAATTGGATGATTTCTGCATAAATAAACCTTTAAGAAAGTCTTGGCTCCATCCCAGTGTGGAAGGGGAACACTGTCTGCAGCTGCTATATTACGGGCTCCCCAGATGGCTGAGGCTTTATGCAGAGCAGCATTGCACGCCATGGCCAAGGACTGACTCACCAGCAGCCAGGAATGGCAGCTCATGGGAATGGGAAAACCAAAGGCACAGCTCGGAGATGGATTTTGCCAAGCAGTGTCCACCATGGATGCCAGCTGGGGCTGGGATCTTTGCTTCCTCCAAGCATGCGCTAGCTCAGGCTGGGGCACCCTGTGCAGCACCTTCCCCCCATGATGCTCAGAGCCTGTGAGGAGACCAAGAGCCATTTCTCATGGGTGAGAAGTCCCTCTTCTTGTAGGCAACAGAACCCAAACATCTCCCCCATGTGGGGATGCCATGAACCCAACCACATGCATGTGTATCTCCATGTGCTACAAGCACAGGCCAAGCCTTCACACATTACTCATTCCAGCAAGCCCAGAGGGGTCCTGCATTTTTGCCAGCTGCTTTCCAACTGTTCCTCAGTCTCTTCCCCCGATGGAGGCAGCCCTTTGGGGTGGTCAGGTTTTGACAGCCCCAGTGGCCTCCTGACATGGACCAGCCAGGTGCTGTTGCGTGGGGCAGGGAGTGATGGTTCCGGAATCAGGGCTTCCCTTCCCTTCTCTGTGAAGCAGCTAATCTTAACTGGGTACATGAGCATCAACAGGTGCCATGCAGGGCAGGGAGACGAGGGGATATTGGTGCAGCTGGAGGAAGTATTTATAGCTGCTTTTCACAAACCCCTGTATAGATCACATCTCTGTTAACGTATGTAACACAATCGGGAACCTGAGCTCTGCATCATCCCATGGCTGCAGGATTTCCTGTGGAATCCTCCATGGGACACAAAAACAAGCTAAAAATAAACGCATTAAAAACAAGGCTCATACTGAAACATGTGCATGCCCCTGCCTCTTCTCTGGCCAGTGAGCAGGGGAGTGGCAAGAGCGGCAGGGAAGGGAACAGCCTTTGGGGAACTCCGTAATAACTGCTCTGATGGATTCCAGTCCCCAGAGAATTCCACGCATGCAAAGCTGAGAGCATTCCCTGTTGATGGGGTTAAGGTGTCCAAACATAAAAACCAGGAGGTTATAAAAAGGTTACCCAGGAGGAGGAGAGCATAAGCAGGCTGGGAAACCCCCAGCACTCCCATATAGTATAGAGAAAGATGCAGATTAATGTTTTCCTGTGCATCAAGAGATGGACTGGGTCGCAGCTGCTGGGCTGCTCATCAGGCTGTGAGCAAAAGGCAAGGAGAGGGTTTGGGCCCTGGTATGGATATTCATGGGCCAACACCTGTGGGTAGCCTCATGACAAAGCAGTCATTATTGCTCTGCAGGGCCTTTAAAGCCCCGGTGGGCAGCCTCCTGCCACTGCCACATCCCTGCAGCCAGGCTCTGGACACCAGCTGCACTGGAAATCATAGCTGTGACAGGATGCAATGTAACTCCTGGAGGGAGCAGTGAAGAGCAGACAGGACCCGGAGAGGGTGGCAGCATCACCTAGCAGCTCAGCTTCTCACCCTCCCTAGGATTCCTCCTCTCTTCTGGAGGAGGACTAGGATGTCAGGACACTTTCTCCCCTCCGATAGGCAAACCTTGCTGCTGCTGTCTGAACCACGACTGACATCTGCATTCACTACAGGATCAGCCATTAACAGCATACGTCATTAACTGGGACAGCACCAGAGCTCTTTGGAGCTAGTGTCCCTTGGGAGGAGGGAAGCGAGATTCCCTGGAGCTGAACTGAGCCTGAGCCTGAGCTTCATACCCTCTAATTACCGGAGGCTGCTGTGATTCAAATGCTCCTTGCAGCAAACACCCAGCAGGCAGCAGAGCGAAGGAAGGTGGCTCTTTCTGCAGATTGATTCAGCCGCTGCCTTTGTTCCAGTGCTGCCGTGGCTGCTTACCCAGCACTCCTGTCACTGGATTTTGGCAAAGCACGTGCTCCTGGCTGCCACCAGCCTGTGCTATTTGTGGTGTCACTGCAAACGGAGGCGGCTCTTTCCCTGTTCCTGCCTCTTGCCACCAGCACAGAGGCAGAAGCATCACTTACAGCATGGACATCATGGGGAGGGGTAGATACTCTGGTCACTGCTCTAACTGCCTGTCAGAACCTTTCTCTTGCTATGGGGGCATGTGATGTTATAAGTAAAAAGGTGCCTTAGACGAGCTGCTCTGGCATATGGTCCCCTTCCCCCAGCACTCTGCTATTAGCTGCCAGAGATGAAAAGCTGCGATGTGCAGAGATAGAGCTGGAGGTGTCAAAGATGTCACCTGCAAGCTGCTTCTTGAGGGATGGGGATGGGACAGCTGAGAACAGCCAGCTGGAGGACCAGAACAGCATCATACTGCAGCAGAATGCAGTCAGGGATGGGCTGCTTGGCCTTCTCCCACCCTGTGCCCACTGCACATCCCCACCTCCTGCTCCACGTCTGCCTGCATCTCCCACACTGCAGGGGGGTGAGCTCCCAGCATTCTGGGGGCCCCTCCATGCATGGAGCAGTGGGAGTGGCGCAGCATGGGTGCTGGGGAGTGCAGAACTCGTTTGCTGCAGTTCACCAGTTAAACTCCCTTCCCAAGGGGCACATGATGCAGAATGAGCTGCACGTGTAAGGGCTGATCAGCTTTTAATTTTTGGAGTGCTTTTTAAGCAGCACCGAGGGAAAGGAGGCTGCACACTAAGAGAGAAATAATCACACCCATTCTGTGCTTGTGGGGAAAAAGGTCCACAGGGATAAAAGCTATCGAAGTCTGCCTCTGTTCAGAGTTTGGAAGCCAGACTACGTCTGTTTGGATATTTCTGAATATGCAAGTTAGAGAAGGGTAGGTAAGGTCCTTCATGTCTAGGCCAGCTGCTGTGGTGGTGACTAGCCAGGCAGGCTGGACTCAGCATTCCACTTGCCCTAGGCTTGCAATACAAGGCTGCCCAAGCTTATCCCCTGCTGAGGGCAATCCTTGCTTTTCCAGTGCCAAAACTGAGATGAATCAGCCCCCAAACACCTCCCACCCTGGGCTGATATACTCAGAATAGTGTCAGGAGCACTTAGAAAAAGCACAGTGCTATTAATACAGAGTGGGGGGGGGTGGGGAAGGTTGATTTTCGAAGCTGGATTATGGGGTATTTGAATAAGAAAGACTTGGAGTCTCTGTATGGCATCACAGCTGCTGTGGAGGCAGCCACATCAGCCTGTCCTAATCCCCATCCCAGCTGGATGGAGAAGAGGCAATCCAGTCCTCACAGCACTGCTAAGCTGGGGTTATATTTTTGTAGAATTAACCATGAAAGTTCACTGCCCTCTCTCCATCTTCCATTAAATCCATTTTCCTATGAAACTGGAAGCATTGATTAACAGCCGGCTAGGGAAGACAAATCCCTGGAGTCTTTCTCTGTGCCCAGGAGGCTGTCCCTGCTCCAGGGTAAATTTATGCCGCATTTTTTGCTCTGCAAAAAAGAGAAAAGACTGAGCTGTCTTCAAGGAAGCTACAGATCCACGGGAGAAGAAAAACATAGAAAGAAAAAAGAGCAATTTCTTTGGAAGTCATTTTCCCTTAAGAAGTTCTTTCTGCCTTTTTCATTAATAATACAACACCCTGGATGTGTCAAAAAAAAAATGAGAATACATCTCCTGGTGGGGAGCCCCAGCCTTGCAGAGCTAGGAGGTGCAGCCGGGTTGTCATTTGCCTCTTGGAATTTCATTGCCTAATCAACACGTCTGTGAAATCACTGTGTTTTCAAAGCTTAGTTTCCAGAGCTGCTGGGATCAAAGACTGGGTAGGTGGGGGCAGAGCAGGGAGGGGGAAGCCTGTTGTCTCCATTAGCAGCCCAGCACTGAGAAAATACCTGCCTGGGAAAGCCTGAACGAGGGGTGGTTTAGTGCTTGGACCTGGGTTTAGTTTTTCAGGGCCAATCAAAAAAACAGGGATGCAGAGACCCAGCTCCCCTTTTCCCTAAAGGGACACCCCCCTTTAGGGAAAATATCCACTTCTTGGAAATGTGGGCACCCCCTTGGGATTTGCTGGTTCTGGCTGGCTCCACCTGGAGTGGGAGTGCTGTGGATAGCCCTGAAGCACAGGGAAGGGGCTTCAGCGGCCCTCCTGGAGCCACCCTGTCCTGCCACAGGGGACATGAGTGGCACTGCCTTCACACTGTCCCCTCAGATGGCAGCAGCTCCCAGGCCCAGGATGGCCACTCACTCGGCTTTTTGACTCTGGTTGCCCCACCTCCCAGAGATACTTGGACCAAGCACCTTTTCTCATCATAATCTCACAGGTATCAAGGAAGAGGAACTCAAATACATTGAAATTGTCCATGTCTGAGTCGGACAATGAGGTTTTTACTTCTCTGACACCTGCAAGGACAGAGACAAGAGACAAGGACATTCAGTTGTCTAGCAGTCACCTGAAAGCCCTCGCAGAAGATGCAGGCTATGCTTGTGTTTGAAGAGGTCAGGAAGACTGGGGGTGGGTGGTGGGGTGTGAGGGGTGGAACCTTTGAGCAAAACCCATCTCTGGTGTATTCATTTATCATGAAAAATGGGGAGACACCAGTTGGAGCTTGCTTGACGCCCAGCAGCAGCTTGTACTGTGAAACCACCATGTTGAGGAGCATCCCTTTGGTTCCTAGGCAAGAGGGAGATGCCCACCCATGTCTCCCAGAAATATCCATAACCTGGGTGAGTGAGTTACTTGGCCCTGGGATGCTGTCAGGAAAGGCTGGATGAATGATCAGAGGTGCTAAGGTGATGCATGGAGCTGCCAGCCACATGGATTTGTACCCACTGCTGATTTGTAGCTGCTTTTTGGATGGCAGTTTGGTCATTCCCTTCACTGGGCACCAGCAGGAGCAGTATCCTGTGGGGAGAGGCAAATCCATGTTGGAGGTGTAGGATCTCTCTGTGGGATGCTGCACTCCCCATGCCTGGCAGAGCTACATGGGTGCAGCCAGATGCAAGCCTCCATCAACTTATGCCACCACCTCTGTGCCACCCCTGTGCTGCTCAAGCAAAGCCAAGATGCTCAACCTGTCCAGGAGTAGCTTCAGGCAGGATCATGTAAGGAACTCTCTCCTCCTGCACAGCTGATGCTTTTCCTATTCTGCTTTTGCTCTGTGTGACATGATTGCAGAAAAATAACATCACAGGACAGCATGAAAAAACCCCAAGATGCTCAGATTCATCCTAACTGCTGGGCAGGAGCTGGATGGTGTTACAGGCTATTTATTTTATTTTCTCTGCAGCTCCCTGCAGCTGTGGGTGCCCCTCATGTTAACACAGCTCTTTGGAGGTGTTTAATTATAGCATCCCAGGTACTAGGAATGCAGATGGAGGAGGGACCATGGGACAGCAGGGTGCTGCATGGTGAGTCACTGATGAGTCCTGGCACCACTGTCATGTCCTTGTGCTAGAGGAGGAAGATTGAAGCCTCGAGATGACCAACAGGACAGGGCAGGTGCCCATGGGGGCAAAGCAGCTCCTGGCTGCATGTGCAGCTCCCTTGCATGTGGCATTTGGGCAAGCACAGCTGGTGAAGTGGCTCATTCGCAAGATGCGTTACCTGGAAACAATCAGGAGCTGCTCAGAGAATACAGCTCGTGCCTCTGCAGCATTCACTGTGCCACTTGTGGAGACATGGTAGTTGTTCCTACTGCCAGAGGTAAGCAGGCTACCTATGATCTCCAATGCCAAGGACATCCTTTTGCCCTTAGAGCATGTGAACTGAGGTTTCATGGATGGTGGGCTTGAAAGCATCCTGTGTAATAAAAGCTGGAGGGTATCAGAACACAAGTCCTTCCTGGGCATAACATGGATGTACTATATACCTTCTGGAAGAAAACACCTCCTGATTTACACTGTGCGTGAAGGAGAGGCCGCTGTAGCTCTCCCTGTCTTTCTCACTTTCTTGACAGTGGTTTCGGGAATGGGTTATTTCCACCACCCTCACCTCCATCCACACCCTGCCCTGTCACAAGGCTCCCTGCTGTTTCCCTCCCAAGAGGCATCTTCTCCACTGCAATGCCTTGGCCATCCTCGAGTGGAGGGTGATAAGGTGGCCGCTGTGCCACCTCTGTGTCCCAAGGCTCCCTGTGTCTCCTGGTGCCCTGTGGCAGGTGTGACCCTATTTCCCACAGAGGCTGTCAGCAGAGCCGGGTGTGCGGCTGGGGCCGGGAACACCCCTTCCATCCAACACAGAGCATTGTGCACTTATTCTCCAAAACGATGCAGAAGGAGCCATGAGCCTTGTCGGTGCTGGGAGAGCAGTCACAGCAGACTCACAGTCAGGAAATATGCAGGAGTGTGAAAATTGGAGGGAGGGACAGGAGCTTTTTGCGCATTTTCTTTTATTTTATTTTCTTATTTTCTTTTCCCCTTTTCCCTTCCTTTCACTTCCCTTCCTTCCCTGTTTCCCGGTTCCCGTTTCCCGGTTTCCCTCCCTCGGTCAGCTCTCGCCGCAGGACGCTTTGGGTCGGGCCGGGGGTCGGGCGGTGCCGCTGGCGCACGGGCTCCCCCTGGCGGCAGTTGCCGAGGGTCCGTGCGAGGAACCGCGCACGGCCCGGCCCCGTTCTGCAGGCAGCTCCGGGCAGACGGGCGGCGGCACCCAGGCTGGGTCCGGGTCCCCTCCCGTCGCCTGCCGGGCTACGTTCAGCAGCGGGTCGTGTCGGAGGGGCCTCACGCGTGCGTGCATGCGCTACGGGGAATAGGGTCAGCCCCAGCTGGGATCCTCGGCTGGGCTCTGCTGTCCTGCAGCCTGGGGACATGCGGGGAGCGGGTCTCTGCTGCTGACAAGAAACAGAATTTAGGGAGGGAAAGTGGGCCATGGAAAATTCTCAGCACTGGTGGCCTCTCTGATAGCCAGGTGCCTCTGCAGGCATGGACCGCTCCATGGGTCAGCCCTCAGGCAGCCACAACTATCTCCATTGCAGACACCAAAATCCTCCACCACTGACCAGCTCTGGACCAAGTCAGAGACTGCTGGCCACCAAAGCAGAGCAAGTCCCATGGAGTAGGAAAGGTAGAGTAGTCCAGGAGGAGCTATTCACACCCATGGGTGCTCACAGGTAACCAAGCAAAGCCCCAAACAGCAGCCAGTCTCTGTGAGCTTAGGCTGAGAATGGGTTCATGGGGAAGGGGGAGAGCAGAGGAAAGCGCCTGTCTCTCCCCGCCCCACCCTCCCGGCTTGCTATGTACAGGGCAGGTTGGGTCATGAGTCGACCACTCCTTCCCCATCCAGCACACATGTGCAGGTTTTCCTGCAGAACAGGTTTTCTGGTATTAGCGATACCACTGCTGCTTTCTGTCTTCAGTTCCACCCCCTGGCGCCAGGAAAAAACAGGAACAAAGGCAGCGACAATATCATGAAAGACTCTGTAAGATAAAAAAGCTGCAGTTAGTGCCTTGTGCTCTTGGAGCTCCCAGCTCCCCGGTGCACATCACTGAACGCCTCCAGAGAAGGCTCTCACGACACACAGGTACCTGCTTTCCCACTTCTCCTCCCACCAGGAATGCTCAGTTCCCCTCGATGATTCAGATAAAACCACCCCCTTGCTTGGGACAAGCCTGTTGGTGTTACCAAGCAGGAAAGCCTCACAGGTCTTGCACTCCTCCACCATCCATGTACTATGGTCACCTTCACCTCCTGGCTTCCTCCTCATTGACCTGGACCAGCCATACCCATGGTGCTAAGCTCGGCTTCCCTGGTGCATCCCTCCCAGCCTGCCCTCCCCAAGGGAACTGTCCTGAGCAGATGAGCACCCCGACCTGGCCATGGAAAGCATGGTAAAGCATCTCCAGGTCCATACAAGTGGAGAGGCTCACCAGGACTGGTTAGTGGGGAGAGGCTGGCTGCACAGCTCCAGAGGCTCCATGAGCACCTCTTGCTTCCTATGGTATTTGTTTTGCCAAAGTTAAGGGTGTTGCTCCTGTCTTTTGGCATCAGGATTGAGCAGGAGCTGGCTAGGATGACCCACCACCTCCCATCCCCTTTATTTTAATCAGCATGAGGAGTACACAGTAGTTCTGCCTACATGTTACTACTTTTTATGGTGGTTTTTTTCAGCCCTGGGAGTCTTGATTTCAGCAAGTTGTGCTACTTGCTAAAAACTCTGGCTCCTCCATTTGGCTGCAAGGGGAAGGTGGTGTTCTTGAGTGACCTCCATTGGGTAGGATCCAGCCTGCTCCCCTCACAGAAAGGTTTCCCTTCCCTTTTTCGGTACTGCTCCATTGCAGCAGGGACTTTGCTGTTCTGGAGGCGATGTGTTCCTAACAGCAGCCTGAATGGATGTGGTTACCTCACTGATCCGACCTCATGGGACCTCGCTGATACCATTTGTTTAAACTGGTTCTCTGGATTTTGTTAGAAGTCCATGATAGTCAATGACTTTTTCCTTAAAACTGCCCTTTCTGCAATGGAGAATGCAAACTCCTGGATTAAATGTCAGGTGATAAGTAGGAATCCAAAAAAGATTTTTAAAAATCCTATGGCTTTTCCCACACAGAGCAGTATTTTTCTGTCATCACAGCTGTGCTCCTGCATCCCATTTCTCCACTAAGCATCCTGAGCAACCATAACCACCCTGAGCCCTCACAGCACATCCAGCTTGGGGCCACCAGCTCCTCTGGCTCACTATAAATAGAGATAGAGAGAGACTATGAGCACAGGTTGAAGGAACAATGGAGATGAAAGCCTTTAAATCCAGGTTTCCCAACATCAGAGACCATGTGAAAACCCCTTAGTTTCTTTAAACTGTTCTTCCTTTATTTATTCTTTTCCAATGTGAATTACTCTGTTCACAATTTGTATATCTATAACTTGTCCATAAGAGTATTATTTATTTATTCTTACTGAAATAATTCATCAACTATTCCCTAACAACACAGGGATAGGATTCTTGTAGGGAAATACACTTTCTTAATGTTTCTTTTAAAGATACCAGCTCTCTACTTTAATTGCATAGATACAAAGCCAAACTCCATTGACGTCAGTGCTGTTAGCTGGGTTTTGTTAATGTCAAATAGATACAAAAATCAGTACCAAGCAAAAATTCAGAGAGAATAATACAACACCCACACGAACCTGATACTCCCTTATGTCCATTGTCTGGCTGAAGTGCCTGTGTCCCTAGGCTCAGACGAGATTTGCATCATCTCCTCCCCACTTGAGAAAGAAAATACTGTGCAGGAAATGTGTCTGGCACCACGGTAATGAGGTAAGATTAGCAGTGGAAAAAGAGCACTTTCTAGCTCCAGCCTCAGAAAATGTCAGGGTCCTGGGAGCAGGAATGGGCTCAGCCACCTCTTCCTTCTCCTTGCAAACATGTGGCTACCTGTGGTCAATGTTGGCTCCAATAAGGTGCAGCTAAGTAACCCTGGAGCTGAGTGATGTGGAAGGACCAGTGTGAGAGAGCTGGGAGAAGCCCAGCCTGAGGCCTCCCCACCCTGGCACTTGGGCTGGGGCCCTAGTAAACCTTGAGTATCCACATTGGACAAACCCGTGCCCAGCCACAGGCCTTGCTGCTCCCAGCCTTGCCTTACTGACCTGGTTTCACCCCAGACCTGCCCTGTCATGATGGAATTACATGGCCATCACTGGAAGGTAGTGGCATTCCATTCACAGAAACACAGTTTTTTGCTGGGATATATTACTAAAGAGCTTTATCTGTTTAGTAAGCACCAACTCTGAAGCACATGCAAGTAGAAAAACTGAGATCCAAAAAACATAGTTTAACATTTATTGGATTTCCCAGACACCGTAACAGGAGAAACTTGACAATGATCAGGTGAACCCATTTTTTTCGGTTGCTAAGCCAAGATATTGAAGACTTTTTTTCTTTTTCTTCTGAAAAACATTAAGGAGTTTTTAAGCAGAATTTTACAGAATTGAAAGCAGCATCACCTGAGTGCTGGGGCCATATCCTTGATGGATACAACTGGAACAGCTCTAAGGAAGCTGTGGAGATACCTTGGTGCTGGTCCTCACTAGGTAAGGAAGTGACATCCTGGGAAAGCTGATCAGTGGCCCCAGAGGAGCTCCTTGCCAATTCTAGGTCTGAAGGCAGACTGACACCTCTGTGCAGCAAGATGATTGTCTTCAAAATGAAAAATGGCTACAGCAACTCTGTAAGACTTAAGCTGAAATGTAAGTGTACAAAGAGAATTTCACAGGCTTTAAAGAACATTGTTTTCAAACTGCTTTTTATTTTTACTTTTGGGTTTTCTGTTCCACATCTTCATGGGTCAGTGGTGTTACTGAATGCCAAGGAGTCAATCTTCAGCAACAGCACTCCAAGGCTCTTTCAGAGTAATTCCTTTGAGAAGAAAATAGCTGGTACAATTTGGAAGACTAATTGGTGGGTCAACTACTTCTGTTCCATCTCTCCCTGCCATTTCTATTTGCTGCTTTCACTGGAAGCCCAGAGCTGCTGTGATCTTTATTACTACCCTGTAGCAGCCTTCAACTGAAAGGACAGCTTTGTTCCAGATCACTACATTAACCGCTCTTCAGTGATACCTCCTCTTTTCAAACATCAAGGTTCAGAAATCGCGTAACTGGAATGCACCCATGTACTAAGTATTATGTGAGTTACAAATCAGCTCTCGACTCTGTGGTACATCTGGCTAGTGACAAACCAACTGAGCTCTTTGACTTTGGTGGAGATTGAGATGTTTCAGCAAGCATCTCAACCCAAAAAGCAATCAGTATCTTAGCAGGGAAGAATGAAAGCCTTATGGGTAACGCCTCGTGCAAGTGATCCCACAGAGTAAAATGCACCCTCTGTTTAAAAAGGTGACCTGGAGGGTCACATCACAGTTACATGGTCTGGGGCAGCCGTCAGCACATGTAGCAAGGGGAAATAAGAAGTATTCCGCACATTACTGTACCTCCTGCATCCCCTTCAAATCGCTTCCCTTTACCTTTAGTCATTGCCTTGCTACAAGCCTGAGCTGTACACCCTCAAGGGCAAAGAGCATCCTTTTATATAATGCATACCCAGCTGAGTGAGGCCCCGGCCTTTAACGGCAATTTTTAGGCTCCCACTGATGAAAATGAGCTCAGCCAATTCTACTTCTCATACACACACCAACCACCAGGATTTCGAACTGTGGTTGAAGCCGCTGAACTCCTTTCATCCGCTTGCGATGCTGTCCTGAGCGAAGCTGTCCGCTGAGAAGCTCCCCGTTGTGCTGGATGAAGAGGAGCCCCTGATGAAGGCTGCTGAGCTGCAGTAAAGCTCCCGATTGCAGGCTCCAGGAGGGCGATGAAGGTTTGTAAAGCTAAGGCTGATGGACCTGCACTAGACCTTCCACCTGCCAAGTCACAGCATTCACACCGAGGGCTTTAAACAGAGAGACTGCACAGTATGAAGCAAGGGGAATCACCCAGCACTTACTGTTTCCTTTCCAGGTGCCAGGAGTCTCTTTGAAGATTGGAACAGAGTGTATCTTAACACCCAGTCGCATTTTGAAGATGTACTTGCTACTTTCATAAGATAGCAGCATCAGTAAATTCAAAGACTCAGGAAAGTCAAGTCAGACTTCTTCCTTCCCTGAAGAAACACTCATGAAATGAACACTCATTTCTATCAGCTGGTGGAATCCTTAGTTAAGGATCTGAGTAAGAAACAGCAATGTGTATGAAAGTAGGGTCAGAAGCATGACACAGGGCCAGGAGTTACTGGTGGCCTCAGTGCTTGCAGAGGTCTCCCCCCATCTGAAGATGAGGGTACCACTTTATAGTACTTAATCTAATCTACCTGTGGGCTACTACTGACAAGAACATTTTCACTCCCTGCACACTCCCACCACATTTAACCAGAATCTACCATCATACAGCTTTGCTGGCATCATCATTTCACCAAGCCTACAGATTTTCCTTTGGTGGATTTCCTTGCTCCCTACTAGGAGGAACAGGTTTGTCCTGCTCATCACTATGTCTTGGGGTAGGAAAAAACAAAGAGATTATCCCCTACAGTGGCACCCTGCAATTACGATCAAGTCTGCTCTAAGCTGAAACTAACTACATCCCAAATGGAACATCACTGTGTGTCATAGCTGGTAGCAGCCAACACCATGCAACACATACTTCAGACAGAAACCATCTCTAAGATGGGACCAGAAGCTATGAGTTGGATCGGCAAAGCTGCATCTGCAGACTTTTAGCATGAAGCAACTGATTATTCTGCTATTAACTGACCTGCACCAGCTAAGAACCAGGCTCACAGGATCAGTAGAGGGTGCTGCCCATGCTGCAGAGAATGCTCCAGAGCCACTGGTTAAGAGGCCACAGCATTCCACACACAGCAACTGAGCAGAGCTTCTCATTAACCTTTCTGCAAAGCCAACTCAATCACCTGCCCAGAAAACTTGCCCAAGATAGAAGCATCCACCTTCCACTGCAACAGGCAACTAGCAGGGAGGCATTATTTGGCAAGTCTTATTTCCCAGTCCATTGGTGCCACTGGTGAATGACTTCACTTTCTGGGTATCACCAATGCCCAGTTAATACAAGCAGGCAGAACACCCAGGGCTGAAACTGTACCTACTAGATGGTGTTTTTAACCCTTCCCTCTCAAGCTTCTGACATCACCCATCATGTTCCAGCCTTTCACTTTAAGACAGCTCCCCAGGCTCTAATCTCCACATGAACTAAATGCTGCCCAGTTTCTACAGCAGTATCAGGCAAGTCAGCAGCATTATCTGTAAAACCCACACTGTACTCCACTGGGTCTTTTCCAGAGAATCTCAGCATTCCAGGCTGGCAGGCAGGTGCTTGTAATGGTACGCTCACAACTGCTACACAGGGACATGTGTGCCTGCACAAAAGAGGTGCCTTCCTGGGAGCACAGGGATCATTAATCCATCTTCCCGGTTCTCAACAAGCATGAGAATTGACTATTACTTTTGAAATTGAAGAAGAAAGGAAATTTGCTCTTTCAAAGAAGTTAACAGTAAGTCTGTACCCAAGTTAAAAAAAAAATAAATCATTGTTCTGTACTTCTGCAGCGCACACCAATTAAAGGAACAGTTTCAAATGCTTTATGGCTTCACCCCATCTAATGCTGTTTGCCACATGGACTAATAGCAAGTGACAATTTCACACCAGGGCCACCTGCAACACAACTGCATGTTCCTAGACCTACACCTTGCTGTACTCAAGTTCATCACTATTGTAACTAGTAAACACAATCTTCTTCATCCAACTGTAGGTCAAACAACCTGGCTAGAAAAAGCAGTTCCCTGTGGACTGAAGCCTCCATCTCTCAAAATTTCTAATGTCAAACCTCACATAAAAAACCTTAGTGTCACCCTGAGTACCTGGTTTTTTTTCAGAGCATAAGGGTGTGAAGGGCGAACACCCTCCCCAAACCCACATACTGACCCACACTCCTGAGCCAGCCCCTGTTGCTTACTCACCATGTCACAGCAGTTTCCCAATTTAGACAGCCTAGATTTTCTTTTTGTGTGGTTTCTAAAGGACTCAGGTACCTCATGCTGGCATTTACGATTTACAAGACTCACTTCCAGAGCTAGGCAGGTCAGCTTGAGGGACTCCTACGCTCAAAGCACCAGGTCATGCCTTGCCCCTGCCCACCCCAAATCAGGCTACCACAGGAGCCATCAAAAACCTCAGACAAAAAAAACAAACCAACAGCTTAAGCAGCAAAAACCTGTGGAAATTCTGGTTAAGAAAAGCCTGCATAGATCAGAATCCAGAGAGTTGGCTTCTGCTCTAAGGAGCTGGCACTTGTACTCCGTACATTACCCAAACACCTGCTTCTTGCCCAGGTTTCAAATCTCAACATTAGCAACAGCCTCAAGCTAAGGCTATTTTTTAGTCTCATTCAGAGACTGTCTCGACATTTGTCATTTTACCCCCCTCAAACTTTGCACATTTCACCAAGTTGTGCAAATACTTACTTGGAAGAGAAATAAGAGTGTTCAGAGTCACAAATGAAGATTGACCAAAACCAAATCCTTTATTTCCACAACAGTATAAATGTGCTCCAAGTATGTGTTCAACACAAGTTAGAAAAACAAAATGGAACATGCCAGTTGCAAACTAGATCAGTCCACTGACGTGCTGACTCCTCAGTATTAGGCTTAGTTACACATGACCAGTCACAGTAAAGATACATTTTAGAGTACAAAGTGTAGCAGGATGTTAAGCCATTTCAGCTTGTGCACATACAAGTCACACTCCTGGCAAAAAACGCAGAGACGTTTGCATTACTACGCTGGAAGCTATATTGCATCACTTCAAATGGCATCAATGTCAATATCATCATCTTTATTGTTTGCAGGCTTCACAGTTTCAACTTTAGGTACACTGGCACTTGCAGAGTACACCACCTGTGGAGACAAGACACTTTTGCTACAGCACCTACTGACATAAGCACTAATTTTAGCATCAGGAGCTGCAACACCCACCTGCACAACAACCATCCTGCTTATTGCCACAAGCTGCTTAACATGTTCTGAACTGCACAGCACCGTCCAGCACAAGAATAAATATTGCTTAGAAAAAAAAAGTTCAAGCATGCTGAAACAACAGCCAGTCTGCTTTTAGAAGGCAGAGGCATGCATGCGTATCTGTAAGAAGCAGGATCTCATGTCCAGGAACAAGAGTTTAGTACTACTGGGAGAAAACAAGAATTCTAAATACAAAAAGAAGTCCAGCCACAATCAGCTGGAGCATAGCTAAAAGCTGTTACCAAGACCTAAACTATGAGGAAGACAGTCACTTGTTCTTAATCAGCTGTTCTAACACACACTGACAAAGCATTAGAAACAAGGTGTTCTTTCAGTTCAACATGCAGTGATGCACAAAGTAAGCCACTAAATAGCACACCAAGCCAAGCACAAGACAGAAAGCAAGTGAACCTTTCCTACCTCTATGTTTTCATCTTCATCCTCTTCTTCATTACCGGAAGATTCTTCTTCAGCTTCCTTTAGCCATTTAATAAATGGTTCTGCTTTGACACGGATTTCTTTGGCAAGCTCCTTTGCAACATACTTCTTTGAGGCCTGAAAAGATAGACTTTGCTTGAAGACTGAAGGAATTTACATCAGATCATACCCACATACAGCAAGAGTGTAACTCAGAACTCTTAACTTCACCCCACTGTCTTGAGCAGCCAGTTTTGAAAAGGTTTCTCCTAGACATCAACTTACGTCAGACTAGTTGTTTGAAGACATCTGTACAAGCTAATATACACACAAAGGAGAAACCAGACACAGTATGCTACAGTCAGGTATTTAGCTGGTATAGTATGCGAGGTACCACCTCTTACCTTTTCTGCCCAGCCAAGGATGACTTCTTCTTCCAGAAGATCTGCATCATACATTTCCTTCAAAATATGTGGTATTTTAGAAATAAGCTGAGACTGATGCATGGCTACCACACACTCAAAGCCATGAAGAAGGTACCTCTGAGCTTTCTTGTTGTTGTGGCAGAACTAGAATTGCAATAAAAATGAAGTAATATTAGTTTTCCCCCCTCCTCTCCAGTCACAGCTCTGGCCTCTGCACTTGTCTCCATAGGACAGCAAGATTTACAGCAGGTACTGCTATCCCTCGCAGCAGTTCTCTCCAGCTTAAGGGGTGCTTTAAAAACCATTGCCCCTGCAGTACACCAAGCAATCCAGACTCAAGTCAAGCTGCTCCTACCAAAACCTTGACCCAACAGTTCACCTGGGTGCAAAAGAAGGAAGTGCTTACACGAAGGAAGTGACGCCTGTACTTCCTTATCTGTTCCCGAATCTTTTCGTCAAAAAGGACTTCCGTGAGAACCAGCGGGCCCATGGCTTTCACATCCAGTCTCTCTGCTTCTGCTACAATGTCTTTGTCAGAAGTATCAATGACACCTTCTTCCTTCTTTTTCTGCAAGACAGGAACACTTTAAATCTACTGAGGCAGTTTTATATGCTCTGCGTCAGTACTTCATTGCACTGCTTCCTCCTTCACCAGCGGTGGAGCCAGCACTTTGGTAGAAGCTTATGCAGCTTGCTTGCAGTCTCCTTACTAATATCTTACGCAACTACAGCTGCGTGGCTACACTAAGTAAACCACACGAGAATACTCACCTTCACAAAATCAAACAGTATGTTGACTCTTTCCTCTATTGTTCTTTCCAGGTCTTCACTAAGTGTGAGGTTCTTTGCATGGTCACTGATTTCATCCATTCTACGCCTCTGGGCTTCTTCTGTTGTGTCTTCACCCCAGTCATCATCATCCTCCTCCTCCTAAAATGATAATAATAAAAAAAATTAAACCAAGAGATTCATGTAAGTATTACGACAAGCTTAGTAATAGCTGAGGAACATTTTCAAACAAGTATTTATCTTCCCCAAAAGGAAAGGGCTACACTACAATTTGCAAATGGAAGCTAGGTGCAAGTTTGTAGCCATCTGCAGGGTTACCTCAAGCAGTTTTACCATTATCTAGCACACTCATGACTCCTGTTCAAGGAGCCTGACTGTTAAAGAATATGCAGCTTTCACTTGCCAAGCAACACAAAGGCTGTTACTGAAAAGTAGATAAAGCTTCCAAAGAGGAAACACAAGGATACTCTTATTCCAGCAGTGAAGTTCTGGATACATTAAGAACCTCTAGATGACTGCTGCTCCCTGCTAGTCAGCATTGCCCCAGAAGTTTTGTATCAGAGCAAGACACCACACACCTTTATCTCCCTGCTCTTCCTTCTACTTACCACAACCTGTGGGGGAGTTATCTCCTCTGGTGGTGGGGGTGGAAGTGTCTCATTGCTGGACACAGAACCATTTTCTTTATCCTTGCCTTTTCTATTCTTCTTCTCCTTTTCTTTTTTTCCTGTACCAGTATCGCCGCTTTCTGCAAGTCAATTTTGATGTTTTATTCTATGAATCAGAGAAAGCAAACAAGTCCCTGCACTACTACACCTCTGCCAAATCCCCAAGTTTAACAGCAAGTTATATATAGTACTCATCCCCACATACACTCGGGCAGCTGTGCATCTGCTGGGAAACAGAGTTCCAGTGAGTCTTGCTTATCATCAAGACATGAAGTTGTACAAGTCTATGTAACAGGTGACCTCACAAGCAGAGACCCCTGGAATAGTTTAGACTTTTCTATTCTAGCAAGCTTAAATTGCAGCAGGCAATTAGATGCTTACTACAGAGTGTTGCTTGCACAGCTCAAGAACACTGCAGTTACCTTTCACTTTCACTTTCTACTTTACTCTGACCTTAAGGCAAAACTGCAACGTGCTGCTGCTGACTAGCTCTCTTCCTCCTCAGTTCTGTTCTGCATAGGTAAACCCAACTTTTCACAAATACTTCTGTTTGGGAAGGCTACAGATCACAAGGGAAGAGACTGCTCATGCTGAAACTATGAGCATAGATACTTCATCCTGACCTGAACATACTCTAAGAGCATAGTAGTTTTTTTAGATTTGAATTACACATAAGCAATTTGTTTTCCTGCTTCATTAGCAGCACTCACACTGCAGAGGCTCCCTTTACCCCCAACAAATAAGGATATACGCTTACCAGGTGGGTTTTTGAGAATGAACGTGCAGAGTTTATGGTTTGTGTCAAGCATGCCTCGATAGCCACAGGCTTTGCAAGAATTACCTATAGTTTGTTTCTTAGGATTGACATGCTGTAAAAAAAAAAAAACGCCCTCCAGTTAACAGACCACTTACAGAACATTACAAATTAAAGCCTAAACACAATTTTAACACCAGAGACTTTAAAAGTGCTCTGTTGGAAGTGACACAAAGTATCTGAAATTGCCACTTAGCTGTGAAGTTTTTAACTACTATAAATGTAAGACTTTTGCAACGGGGGCACAGACACTCAAGTCAGCTACTAACTTCGCAACACTTCCATAACCATCTAACGGAGCCTTTCCACAGTGCTACCACTAATGCAGAGTGCACTCACCAGATCAGTTTCAGGATTCTCACACTCAGGACAGAGAACAAATTTTTTAATGAATCCATCCAACATGTCTTGCAGCTTATTCGCCTCATGAGATCCATTGACAATGTAACGGTCATTCTTAACATCAAACTGGGTCTGCGCTCCCAGCTCACAACCAAAAAATTTGGTAGGATCTGCAAAGAGAGTATAGTTAACCACCACTGCCTTCCTATCTTCACTTCCTCCCTGTGCTTTTTAAATATCAAGTAAATATTGGTTTTCTCTGCTCATTATTTCATCCTCAGATGATCACACTTATTTCTTAAGAGTTGTGGAAGAACAGTATTAATGCTTTAATAGCTACTTAGCACTACCACTTCAAACACGAAGAATGAGCAAAGATGCTGTGTCACTCCAGACTACTTACACGTTGGAGGCCGATTAAGCGCCTTTGCAACGTCAACCATGTTGACTATAACAGTCTTTATTCCATTTCCTTTGCCCTCCACCTATAAGGGAAAAAAAAAAAAGGTGTTTCAAGATTACCTGACTGCAACAGTCAAGCCCAGCACGTATGCCCCAATCCACTACATCGAAGTTCTGCTTTGAAGTGCATCTTCTCAGCAGAGCTAATCTGCGCTTAGTCTGGACAGAAGGGAGCTAGCACCCTCCCTGGCCTCCAGCTGGCTGAACATCATTACCTTAGTCTCTTTCTCCTCTATCAAGGGAGAAAGGGTGAAGCACTACCTACTTACCACTAACTGTAAGTTACCTTGGCAATCAGACGGGGCATTTTGTAGCGATAGAACTGATCTGAAACACTGCGGTTGACGTTGACAGACATTCTGCCTTATTAGTAGCTTTATCAATAAGATGAAGAGATCTTTGATTGCAGTTTTTTGGTATCTTCTGTCTGGAGAAGACGGGATGACATAAACGACTGCAAGAGTTCTCGGTCTCTGACATGAAAAAATTTTCGCCACTGAGGCTGTAAGGTTCTTGCTTGTATGCTATGTTTCCCCAATACAGGTACCAGTGGCTGCGCAACAGCTCTGCAAAGCATTAACAAACAGAAAAGAGATGAAGTTTTCCTTAACATGCACCAACAATTTGATATTGCTACAGAGATACATAAGGGACTGTATCTAGGGTGAAAACTAGAGATAAGAAGTACAATTATGCTACAGCTGTCTTCAATTTGTGGAACTGAAAACAACAGCCTTGAGTTGTACTAAGAACTTTTCCTCAACTACAACAGAGCTTTCCACTCTCTTCTTTCTTACTACTCAAAAAGCACTAAACAGCTAAAGAGTATTTTCTGTACAATTAAATCCTGAAAGCATGCTGCAAACAATAAGGAAGGGAAAAGCACTGCTTGGTTTATTATGGAGACCAACAGCTCTTGCACCAAAAAAGTCATGTGATACATTTCAGGCTGCAAGGCAGAAGAAAAACATGCAAAATATCTGAAAAACTGTTTCAAATTCCACATAATAGCATGAACCTACCATATAAACCAAAGTCTGTCAGAATGTTAAATAATATCAGTAAGATAAAGCAGCAGCAATCTGTAGCCCAACAGAGTTTTTACATGGCTTACCATTTTGGGTTTTTGGAGTGGAAGAAGAGTTAAAAATTAGGTAATCCTTCCTCTCACTTATGGATTCTCTTAACAGCTTCTGCTGAGTTTTGACTTAACAATAAGCCTGATAAAGCCTGACATAAGTTGCTTCACTGTAGAAAACCTAGCAATGCAGAGGTACAGGGTAGTGCAGAAGCTTTTCCAGTTTTTTTTTTTTTTTTTAGGGGAAAGGAGGGAGGGGGAGGAGGATGAATCCTATTATTAAAGTTGCCTTAAGCAGTATTCACATATTAACATGTGCCTCTATAATCAGACCCAAGAGTACTTAAGCCACAGCTGGTTGACTATACAGGCAACACTGACCCCAGCATGGCTATTTGACACATAATCATGTTGTTATCATTAATGACAGAAGCGCTGACACATTAAAAGAGTCTCCTTGGTGTTTACACATAAGAGTGCATCTATTGTCGCCACGTGATCCAAGTGCCTCTGGTAAGACTTACAGCTTCTTTATGCAAGAAGCAAAGCTATTTGCATGTGCCTGGCGTTCTATATTAACCTAGATGCATTTTTGCCTTTCCTCAGCAAAAACTACACTGCAAGCTTCCTTTCGAGCACGAGACTTCCTTCCCCAAGATGTCTTAAGAGCCACCATATAACCAGACCACGTGCTTGCATACGCATAGAGGAAACAGGTATCTCGGCGACTGAGCATGAGCTTTCAGAAAGAACATGCCGTTTCTCCTCCTTCCAGATCACAGCTTTTGTCTGCTGTCGACTAAAGCTCCCTCTCCTGGTCCCTAAGATACCTCATCCCAAGCACCACCCCCCACATGCAATGCACAGAGGAAAAAGCGGGAAAGCAGATAGACTCCTTGCTTCAAAGCACTCTTTCCCCGCCCCACTCCGTCTTGTGATGAGTCATAAATGCAGCAATTAAGCACTGACTCAGCCTTGGAAGAGCTGGGGGAAGTTACCCGCAGCCACGCATGCGCTCTTCAGTGGGAGAGGGGGACGCTCCGCGGCTGCCCCCCCAGTGCCCGGGGCTAACCCTCAAAGGAGCAGCACTCCTTCCTCAGCGCCGCGTGTGTAACTGCGCCACAGCCCCACCACCGCCGCGCACCCCCACCCCGCCCGCCCACAGCTCGGGGAGGCGCGGCCCGGCCGCCGCCATCTTGTCTCATCGCATGGCGCTGGGGAAAGGGGGGGGCGGGCAGGCGACAGGAAAAGATTATTAAAAATATTTTAAAAAAATCAACATAAATGCCTAGCCAACGGCTGCAAGTGAAGCTGTGGGGCTTTTAGATTACTTGCTTCATCCCCCCCTCGTTTCTCTTCCTCTCCTAACAAGGTCCCGGACCATTCGTTACACATAGCCTCTTCAACTAGCCACCATTTAACCAACAACCCGACGCCCCAGCCTAACCTAAGGCACCTGCCCGCACCCCCACCTTACCAGTACCCAAACCCTGTTCACAATCCTAGCTGCCCTACTCTGCCCAAGCACAGCGCCAACACTCACCGTTTTCGTCCAATAAAGACATAAACCCAACGCTGCTCGCCCCGGGCTGCGACGAAGCCGAATGTGCAAGGAGAATAAGGCCGTAGGGGCGCTTATATGCAGACGGAGAGGGAGGCGGAGGCGGACGCCGCAGCCTCCGGGTCCCGGCGTCCTGAGGCGGGCGGAATCAGCAGGGACAGCAGTACCGGGCAATCTGCAGGCAAGACACAATCAGGGGCATCATTAGTGGCGACACCTGTGAGGAGAGGAGGGAGGAGGAGAAGGAGGAGGGGGGAGTGGAGGGAGGGGGTGAAGGGGGGCTGTGGTAGGGGGGGAGGGGGGGGGGGAGAGGCTGCGGCCGGCGCGCAGCTCAGGCAGAAGGGGGCGGTTGATGGGACCCCGGCAATGGCTGCCCCGTACTCACCTCTAGAATGTTCTCGCTCTGACTGAACAACGCCAAAGCTGGGATCAATCAGCCAGCGGCACGCCCCGCCCCCCGCCCCCACCATTGGCTCACC
>WYDI02012396.1:0-24247 GCA_009867235.2 Psittacus erithacus
AGACAGGCTGAGAAAGTTGGGGCTGTTCAGCCTGGAGAAGAGAAGGCTGCGTGGAGATCTCATAGCAGCCTTCCAGTGTCTGAAGGGGGCCTATAAGGATGCTGGGGATGGACTCTTCATTAGGGACTGTAGTGCCAGGACAAGGGGTAAAGGGTTCAAACTTAAACAGGGGAAGTTCAGGTTAGATATAAGGAAGAAGTTCTTTACTGTAAGGGTGGTAAGGCACTGGAATGGGTTGCCCAGGGAAGCTGTGAATGCTCCATCCCTGGCGGTGTTCAAGGCCAGATTTTACAGAACCTTGGTTTTAGTGTGAGGTGTCCCTGCTCATGGCAGGGGGTTTGGAACTAGATGATCTTAAGATCCTTTCCAACCCTAACTATTCTATAATTCTATGATTCTATATGCCTTTATATTGGATTTGTTTCTGTTGTGAAGTAAATGAATTCAGCAGTATTAGTCTTTCATAACAATCTTTTCTAACATGGTACTTGTGGAGAAGATAGATAGCATGTTGGGTGATGGCTTGTCCTGCCTTTGTGAGGTGGAACATAAGTTGGTTAGTACAAGACTTGAAATGTCATCTAGCTGGATTTCAGTGATGCAAGCTACAGTGGATGATTTGTTGCCAGTGACTCAGATGTTGTTTGCTTTTAGCAGATCTTCCCTTGATTATCATACATATTTTTTTTTTCTTTTTCATGTCTGGTTCTTTTCTTGATTTGTTTCCCTTTTTGTTCAGAGTTGTACAGGAAGTTGATCTGCATTTTCTGGGCTTTTTTAACAAACTCTTCTCTTTGGAATAGTGCTTATCTTTTTTTATGTTATCTCTTTACTGTTACTATACATAAAAGTATGATCTTTTCTAATTAGGGGCTCAGGTCTTACATGAACTGTAAGTAATATGTATTAAATGACTTAGAAAAACCCAACCTTAAAACCACCTGTTCCAAACTGCAATAGCTTTCTCTCTGAGGTGAGAGCTCTTCTCAGCAGAAGGTGAGATTTGTTGTGAACGTCTCCTTAGAAACTAATTCCTGCTTCACCTTAAATAAGTAGTACTTTATTAATGATTTTGCAAGGCTGTGTGAAGAAATGAAAATCAGGGCAGGTAGAGCAAGGTGGTGTCTTATATAAGGACATCAGCAGGACTTCAAGGACCCTGCTCTTGTGTAAAGCAACTGAATGCTTGACACCTTGACTCAGTTCCAAAACTACTATAATACAGTAATAGGCAAACACTTATCAATATTTCAGTGGCATAAAATGTGTTTACTTGGAAGCTATTAAGATCAATTAAGGCTGATTTTGAATTGATCTTCCTGATTTCACATCTATCTGTCCTTTTATTGTAGCTGCATTGCTTTCATATCCTCTCAGGGTTTCATAAATAGCTTTGTCTGATGTAAGGCCATGCTGCCTGCAATGTCCATGCCCACCTTTGCCCTGGCCATGTGCTCCTGCCACTTCCTTTACATCAGTTCTAGCTGTCATGAGGCCATGGAATAAACCATTCATCCAACTGAAATTTACCTGAAAATTAAGAAGTATTTTAAATCAGTTCGGTGATATGATCTGATGTGCAATGAAACTGGGTAAGTGCTGAAGCTAAAACAAAGTATGGGCCAGGACTGCAATAGGACCTGCAGAAAAGGGTGGGACTGACCCTTTTACATTAGCCTGCAGGTAGATCAATATAAGGCACCTATGAATTTATTATGCCTATGGTGTGCCTAGCAATTTGCATAATACAAATGGTAAATAATAAAAATTCTGTTTGGATTTCCTTTTCATGTGGGTGGTATAATTGTAGAATTCCTCTGAAGGGCTTAGCATATTTTTATAATGTTAACCTTGTAATTTGTAAATAATCTTATCAATTTGTTTTTTATCAGATAGGTACTTCTCTTACCATACTCATTCTGCTACATGGATTTGCTTAATTCTATCTTGTTTTGAATATCACTCTCTTCTTTTTTCCTCCACTACTTCTGTTTAGTAAAGCTTATTGTTTGGATTAACACTGTTATTTATGGTTACAATGAAACTTGAGAGTTTTGCAAAAACTCTTGCCCCAAATCATTACAAAATAAGTGGGAGCACAGTCCATCACTGTTTCTTCTCTTTTTTATTGTTCCAAGTAGGATTCATTGCTTGGCATAGAAAGAAAATTTATCATAGCTTGTCTGTTATACTTTCCTACTGTTCTAACTACCTGCAGTGCAAACACTAAAACAGAGGGTACTAAATAATAAGTGCTAGGTATTCTACTCATATTTTGCCAAAGTAACTTAGTGACTCAAATTACTTTCCACTCTTTCTTTCTACATTAAGTATTCAACATCAGTGATACTGCTTACTTGTTTGCTGTAGCTGATGTTTCAGCAGCTAAAAATGTTGGCACTATGAAATGCTTTACATATGAAAAATGCAGTTTTTACTACTCTAATTTTTTGCTTTTTAAGGATTTGATGATCTCTAATCATTGATGCAAAGATTTCTTTTTCTAAGTTTCATTCTTGTGCTTCAAAATCTTTTTTCTAGCTTAGACCAAAGACAAAGTATTATCAGAAAGTCACGTCCTACTAGCATCAGCAATACTGGAGCAGGTATACGAGTGCTTGGCTGACAAGGGTCTTTGCTTGATTTCTGCAATTTAGTCATAGAAGTGCTTATGGGGGAGAAAGTCCCTTTGCATCGGTCTGGGAAACATCACACTGAATTCCTCAGCCAGGCAATTAAGTCAGCCTAGAATGCTCCGGATGAGTACAGTGTGTTTAACAGAATGCAAAGTTACATAGATCTGGTTACTTTAAATTAAGAGTGAGGTCATCAGTGTGAGTGTTTTCCTCAGCCTGGTGATGACTAGAAACCATTACCTCCTGTACTGTGACTGGCCTTTATCATTTGCGGCTTTAACCAAATTCCACTCATTCTTGTATATCTGTCCTTCTTTATATCAAGTATTACAGATGAACTATTTTAGTGGTAATGTCTGCTCAATTAGAAGCAGCCCTGGAAACCTTGAAAAGAAACGGGCTTATTTTTGTATCTACTTTCCAACCTTCAGCAAGCTGAGTAAAGCATGTGGATTATTAGGCATGTAATTGTACTACAGCATCTTCTGGTATCCATTTGGCACCTCATTTCATGGTAATAATTTAAAATAACTGGTAATAGAAATCATCTGAAATGAGACTAGTTTTTAAAGACATCCAACCTAAGGCCAGGCACCACCTGAATCTCAGCTTTTATGCTGGTCTTTAAGCGAGAGCATGAGTAAAGACGAATAACAATAATTTCATTATTTGGAGGTATTATAATGCACTTGGATCTGTGCTCATACAGTTCCTGGAACAGTTGCTTATGACCCTCTTTGAGAATGTTCTTTAGCAATTTCTGAGTGAAGACTTGGCACTCGTGAGTACAGTCTAAAGAACCAGGAAACATTCAGGATGTCTTGAAACGATTTCCAGAACCTACTAATCTATTCTGAAGCAATTTCTTTCCAAAAGGTAGAAGAGACTTCAGCTTTTTCCAACAGGAAGAGGGTAGGCAGGACCTGGAAGTCATGTCTGGAACATTCTGCAAGAAAAATGGGTACTGCTGACTGAATGGCATGCATGAATAATTTGTTTTGGAGGAAGGTTTTGGAGATTGATGTTCCTGAGATGGGAACCTGAAATGACTGTTTCCTCTTAGAAATAGTGGAAGTTGTTCTGTCTAGGCAGAGAAATTACAGTATTCTAGTCTTTCAGTGTGCAAAGTGTCATGACAGGTGTAAGAAATGGAATATCCTGTTACAATTTGTTTTGCTTGTAAGACAGCCAAAAAGATTTTTCCTATTAAGTTCATTTGAAAAGGTTGCATAAACACCTTATATAGGTGGTCTTTGCTTTGTCTTGTTTTTTTGTTTTTTTCCCCATTGATCTAACCTGCAGTCTTCTGTTCTGTTTAAATGACCTATGATTCACCATGTATATGTCAAGGAGTTTAAGTCTAGAACAACATCTGTATCATGTGATTCCCATTAAACCTCTGCATCCCGGGAACAGGTTACAAATCTTCATTATAACTGAAGATATTGTGTCACTTACTTGAAAAGTATTTTGGATACGCTTATATCCATCAATGTTAGGGAATGTTACAGTGCAACTGCTACGGGAATAACACCTGTCAGCTGTGGAGACAGCTCTTTCATGTAGTACCAAAGGAATAAAACTGAGTGATGTAGAATGTTTTTGGTATTTCAGACTTTAAAAAATGGGTTATTTCAAACTGTTGCATAGTCCAGGAGATTCAACTGCCTAGAAATAACTTTTCATTCCAATTTCAGATGATGAAAAAAAAAAAGCATTTTTCTGCTCGTGGCTGGACGCCTTTGCTGACATGTATGCTCTGTGTGACCCTTGACTAAGAGTGAGGCCCCTGAGTGATGGCCAATATGTGCCCACTTCTGAAAACACGCCTGTGTCTGTAGGAGCCCGTGATGACCTCAAGTCTGAGTTATCAGTCAGTGCCTTTTCTGGATACCAGCAGAGAAAATGTTCTGGTTTTACATAGCAGCAGTTGCATGTCCTTATTACTATTTGCCAGTTCCCAGCTGAAACACAAGACCACATGTTTCTTGTCCTGGGTTCAGCCATTTCTCAAAGGAAGAAGACGGGGGATCTAGCACTGCCATGTCACCTAACTTGTTGGTGTGAGTTCTAGTTTGTTGGGTATCCCTCAGTTCATTTTCTTGGGTGCTACCCTGATAGTGCTTGAACTACAGACAGACTTGCGTGCAGATGAAGTACAGGGCTGCTGGTAGCTTACATTCACATTCCTAATTTTAAGTACATTCATACTGATTGTGGTCAATGAAAATTGTGCCGTTTAGCTAGTGTCTTTTGTTCCCTGGCAGTCTTATACATGCCAAGCTCAGCTGTGACAGACTTTTTCCAGCAACATGCAGCTCCCTGGCAAGCTCCCACCAACTATTTTGTAGGCAGCTACTAAGTAGCCTCTGGATCTCTAATGCAGGAAGGCTGCTGATAGGCTCCTGATCTACGTATTTCTGTGAAAGCAATTTCTTTTTACCTACCTTTCAGTTCTGCAAAATTTGCTTTATATTTATCTATTTGGTTCCAAACCCGACATGAGTCTCAATGCATATAGATCCACTTACAGTTAAAAGAAAAATTTTACATGCCAGAAATCCACGCTGTCCTTTCCCCCTCCATTTTTCACTTGTACACCACCTTTTCATTGTTCATCCGTAAAAGCTCTGTTCTTCAGAATTCATGTCCTATGCCTGTTTTTTGCTTGGTTAGTGTATATGAAAATGATGGGCTAGATGCTGGCTGCCTTCAGATACTGGCTTGAGACATCAGTATGGTCCTTCAGCTTTTTTTGTATTTTTATGGTGGCAAGCCAGAAGCATAGCTAAAGATGACTAGAGGAGGTGTACCAGGCCTGCAAAGAGATAGTCTTCCTGTCTGGCCAGTGCTGAACAGAATTAAGCCTGATGGCACTGCACCTGTGTGGCAAGATGTGAGGAGTTGCATTTCACACCCTTTCTCAGGAGACTCTTCTCTCTCCTCTTCTTGGCATAGGGAATGCAAACGCAAAACTAACTGCCCGCTTCTTTTAAGTGCTGCCATTTGTACAAATCTGTCAACTTGCATTTCCTGCTGGCAGTCGGTGCTCCACTCTATGCTGTTATTTGTCATTATACAAAACAGTCTCTCCATGGCTGTCTGCTCCTTAGAAACACATGTGAATTAAACTTCAAAACATTTACGTGACTTAATGGAAATAACCCTAAGTTATACATAAGGGAAGGTGGAAATGGTGTGGAGGCACAAAATCTGTATTAGGCAGGAGTTCCTGATTGCTGGAATAAATGTCTTTCTGGGCAAGGCAGTGTTCCTTCTGTTTTCTGGTACAAGATTTTTAAAAATGAAGAAAATAAGGGTGATAGGTAACAAATTTTTCATAGTCTCTGTTGACCATAACATATTGAAAAATGTCTCAGAAACCTGCTATACTGCGTCTTCCACCATGCAGGTACTTTCTGTGTCATTTGTCTAACAACTGTACAATGCAAGTTCTTCCAGAAACCATAAGGAGGTCTTGAATGCTGAGTAAAGGACCCCCCCTAAATGGAGTCTCGCTGCTAACCTGTGGCTAAAGTTTGCTCTGAGTTATACTTCCATAATTTCTCTGAAGGCAAAAGTAGCTTCTTGGGTGAAACTGTGTGACAAATTTTGCCCCAAAGCCCAGTCATCAGATTTTACACATCTATAGCAAGAGATGGAAGTGTTTCTGTCTTCTTTCCATTTTGTCCATATGCTGAAAAAAGGAACCATACATGGTCTCAAAATGCATGTACGTATGAGAGAAAATGGGAAATAAATAGAAAAACCACCTTTCCTTAAAATCAGACCTTTGGATGGACATTAATGCATCTTTTGAACATAGATTTCCAGGTGAGTGAAAGCAAATAATACCATGGTAGCATTTCATATATTCACATTGTTGACTTTTCACGTGTACTTAGTATAAACAAAGACAGTTCTCCACTGGCTTTTTTGTGAGTTTTAGACTTGCTGATAGGCAGAAAGATCTGTCATATTTTCCATTCACCAGTGTATAGATTCAAGAAAGTAATTGTGTAATGTGATGTTTAACGTGATGCTGCCAATAAAATTTCTCCATTTAGAGCAGTTAGTCTTCCAGATAAGGTTTGGATTCCCATTCTGTTTACGTCACCACTGATTTTTTACTGGCCTGAATGAAGATACCTGTATTATCACTGAAGTATTTTTCCTCAAACAGGCGATGCTTTTGTAAGGTGCTACGTTTCACTCCTTACCATGCAGCAAAAGTGTGCTGCAGCAAGATTTCTCCAGCGGTGAAACCCGCTGAAGAGAACCTAGTCATCAGGCCTCTAGCTGTATCTGGTTTTGCAGCCTGTCTAGCTGGGAGCGCTGTGGGCCCTGTGTGCTTTGAACTGGCGATTGCAAACACTGTGCAGATACTGTGGCTGCAGGGGGAGGTGGCTGCAGCTCAGCAGGCTGCTAAATAGCGCGCTACAGTACAGAGTGCTTTCTACATTAATGCTGACTGAACATTATGTAAATCAACAATTCTGGCATAAAAGTCCTTTCTCTGGCTAATTAGGAGTCTTCACCTCTCCCCTTCAGCCCCCAATGAATTGCTGCTGCTCATGTATTTGGCTGGAGATCAGCTGTGCCTGCCAAACCAAATTACTGGAAATTAATTATCGGGAGCCTGATCCGGAAGTTTTGACTCACCTTTTCAGTAGGTCCATTCAAATCAATATGATTATTACAATATGCAATATGGACTTGGAAGTGGGGCCCTTGCTTTGTCAAGTTTTTCTGCTCCATGTGGTGAACAGCCTCACCACATCTTCGCATTCCAGCTGGATTTCTGCCCATTTAAATCATGGCCTTACATGTTCTCATGTAAGGCCACAGAATTTAGTTAACTTTCAGGTCCATATTAAATGGATGGAAGGTGCCATCAAGCAAACTTCTCACTGACAGGAATCCCCTGACTCCCATGCACTCACAGTCACTGTTGCTTCATGTACACATAAACCAGCTGCTTCATCCACTTACAAATACAGACTGTCCCTGATAGACAGAATTTTTTCAAGGAAATTTTTAACCTGTATCCATGGAGCTGTTATTTAGAGGATTTTTCTGCTCTGCATGCATACTGTCTGAACTAAGTAAGTGCTAAAAGAGGGATTTGCTCATGAAACTATCTCCAATATAACCTGCTCCCATCAGAAGCACTGACATTATGCAGTCAATATTTCATAATGTTCGTAAGTACCTTAGCATCTTCATTGTGCTTGGTCGTGGAGCACCATCTTTCCGAAACAAGATTGTGGAAACACTCAACAACTATGGTGGCAAAGGGGCAGAATACGTATCATATGGAAGGATGCTTCTTTTGTGTTTGGAAGTTTGTGTCTCCTGGAAGAGAGTGGGTACTCTCTGTAGGCATATCCCTTCTATATTCACTGCTACTGAGCAGTTTGCCTCTTTTATAATTACATCATTCTCTTTCTATTTTCTCCTCTCATTTTGTGATTTTCTGGAATCTGTGTTTTGTTTTTAAGATGAAGACCTGAAAAAGCAAGAGTCGAGAAATGCTGTTGATAAGATTTAAGCTACCCTACCATGTTTTTCCTAACATATGAAAAGGGTTAGGAGAACAAGATCAGATAGCATAGCTAAGTGGTAAGTTGTCAAGATGGGATAATCCAACTGGTTTTGATCCTTTGTCTGTGCCCCAAAATTACAGGGTTTTAGTATTTGAAGTGCAAAGAAATGTTATTGAATTAGTGGTAAAATCTAATTTAGTAGTGGAATAAAGAAATGCAAAGTTAACATCTGACACATTAGAAAACTATCTATGAAATGCAACTTCTTGAGTTTCACAACCAAAAGGAAAAAAAAAACCAGCATGCACTTTGGCCAGCTTTTGCAATTCCATGGAAGTAAAAAAAGCAAGCAAGCTATGAAATGTGAAGCTGCTGTTGCTGTGATGATAGCATGGGAGTGAAACTAATGGTTTAAATATGTATTAACTAGCAATTACCCTAGCTTAAGTTAAAATTACTGTTTTCAAAATATAGGGAGATCACAGCTGTATATTTCTTCTACTGATTTTGCAAATCATAGATCTACAGATGTGCAAGCATCTCTGGCACAACCCATTTTGCAAATGGCACAATCAATCTTCTAGGTTACTGTAGTACTAAATACCAAGAAAATCACCCAGTATCAGCAACATCTAAACTGTGGAATTAAAATCAAATGAAGCTCAGAATGACATCATAAAATGTTTGGATGTTAGTGTCACAAAATCCAATATGGAAGTCCAAAATGAAAAAGGCGAGGTATTTTTCAGAATCTTATCACTGAAGGTACTTTCAATTAAAAAAATACGCTACAGAATGTTTAGTCTAGAAGGAAACAATTCCTGAAGGAGGAAAAAAGAGGAGAATCAGTGATCCAGCAAAGAAGGAAAGGTGCAGAGTATAGCAATGGGAACAAGACATCTTATACTTGAAAGTATGAACCTGTTTAAGGAAGTAACATATTTCCTGCTGCCATTGGAAAGACCAGGATCTTAACCATATGGCTTATTCAGCTCAGTCTTGAAATAGTTTCATATGTGTTAGTATTTAAATTTGAGCATGCCTCAGTGTGGTCTTGTTTCCCCACTTGGTGGTTGTTTGTTATTTTTTTTAAGAGTGAGAAATAATGAGCAATCGGGAGAGATTTTATTAATTCCTAAGTAATGACTTAAAGAACCCCAAGCAGTAATTGAGATTGTTGCTATCTAAAATATGAGTCAACAATCCAAACTAGTAATAGTAAGATCTGATTTTTCTGGGGAGGCCATCTGAAGAAGCAGTACATCAGTAGAAATTGTTACGTGTGATCTAGATAATGATACAGCCCAATATGAAAAGTTTAGAGCTTGCTTCAGGACATACTGTATGTAATCAATGCTAAACAGTAATGGCATACTGTACACCTGCGCTGATGGGGGGAAACAGGCAAAGTTACAGAACTTTTTTGAATACCCATTTGGGAGCACTATCACAGCCTGGTTGTTGCCTACATTATATTTCCCAGCAGCACTTCCTTTGTTGTGTGTGAAGGACTGGAAGTAGAAACCCAGAAGGAAGGAATGCTGAGATTTTGAAGCTTTTTGCAGTTTGTGTAATGAAGGGAAGAACTAACTAATCAAAAAGAGAAAGATTTATCTGTGTTTCTCAGGAGTGTTCTCCAGAGGCTAAGACCAGCTCAACATTAATGTGTTCATTCCTTTTATTGCCTGGGGGTGGCTTCACCTTTGGGCAAAGAGGTAATATTCTGAGCCAAATTCTGCTTGCAGTAATTTTTCCACTAAGTTCAGTGGGCCTTTCTTGGCTCCACTCACTTTATTCAAGTAAACAGTAAGTTTACATACCTGTGTGATAGAAAGTTACTGCAGAGGACATCCTCTAGAGCCAGTTTTCTTGTTTCCCAAATAATTCCACTCTGTATGGAAAGTGCAGCTGGACACACCAGAGGAATGTTTTTGTGAGATGTTTGATTAATTGTTCTTTCTATATTTTCTGGCTGTCAAATAGGCTAGATGTTTCCAAACAGCAAATCCTTCCAAAAAGGGGAAGATCAGCTAAATAGAATTTGGAAGTGTATTAGGCTGGCTTTCTTGTATTTCCACATTTTCAGATTTAAATATGATTCACTTGGACAACTGAACAAACTAGTTCAAGAACTTTGACATATTCCTACTTCAGGAAAACAAAATGAAATGGTTCTCAGAGGATCCTTGTAAAAACTTTTTTGCTGTGTGCTTAATCACAGGCAGCAGGAGGTGCAGAATTCCAGCAAGGTGCCTGGGGAGCTGCACGTGTCACGTTTCCTCTGCCCTTTGTACATGGACTCACAGGCATGCACATTTCCATACCACTTCCTGAGCACTGTATTGCTACTTTATTATACTCAAATTGTCTCTGCAGCAGCTGGGGAGGGTGTAATGATAACCAGAAGAGAAAGGCAGAGGGTTGCTCTTAACGGTATCAGCTGGTAGACTTAATTGTATGTTTACTTCAGAAGTGAGTTTTCAAAAAGGATTTACAATTTTGAGTGCTCAGTTTGATAGGCTGTGGGCTTTTTTCTTTTATTCAGAGGTCAGCCAGTGACTTCTGGGAATTACAGCTGGAAATCTGGGGGCTCAGAAAAGCTCCTCCCCTCCCCCCAACAGCATGTCTTTGGCAGTTAACAGCAACTCTCCAGTGTCTGCAGACACTGGGTCATGTCTCTGATCCATTAGCCTTTTTACTTGCTTATTTATACTGAAGCATACCCAAATTAAAAGCACCATGAGCTCATTTAGAAATTAATTATCTTCTTTTACCAAGTTACTTACATTGCAAATTGTACTTACAGTGACTTCCCTGCTCCCTTTTTTTTCCTGTGTGGTGATTTTGCTAAACAAGACAGATAATTACATCTTAGTTGATCCCTTGGCTATTGTACTTAAAAATGGCTGGTTTTGCTTAGTTCACTTTTAATTCACCAGTTGCCTGCAGCCTACAATAAAAATGAATGCAAACTATGTTTAAAAGCTTTAGAAGGCAGATATGACAAATGCAACATAGGATTTAGAGACAAAACGCAATTGGCCACTCCTACCAAATCACATCCCAACTAATGAGAGGGTTTGGGATAGACAGAACTATTTGGCAATTTGGAGCCTCCTGACAGGCAGCTAAATCTACTGCTGTCAGAAGTTGGGCACCATGTTGAAGTCAAAGGAACATTCTGAGAAACGTGAGAACAGGGGACTAGAAGGGGTTGCCTGGGTCATCAAGTCCAGTTTTCTACTGCTGTAGACATCCATGTTTCATAATCCCTTTCATTAAGTTACCAAAATCGGTCTTAAAACTAGTTAGATCGTTTGTCCCCACCATTGCCTTTGGCTGGCTGCCACAGAACCTCTTTCTTCTGATGGTTAGAAGCCTTCTAATTACCAACCTAAATATATTCATGGCCAGCTGACGCCCATTTGCTCTTTTGCCAACACTGTCCTGAAGCTGAAAAAAAAAAATGCTCTCTCTCCTTAACTTCAGTCCCTTAATGCAGGACATAGACTGTTCATTTATTCATTCTGCTGCACTGTTCAAGCTAGATCATCTGGGGTTTTCTCCCATAAGGATGTCTCCATTCTCCAGGGATTCCCTTCTCTGAACAAGCTGGGCACAGTTTGACTTCAGCCTTCTTGACTATGTATGGCAAGGTTTGACTGCAGTATGCCAGTGTGAGATCAGAGTAGTGCCTACTAGTACTACTAGTGCCTACTAGTACTCTTCTGTGAACACCTTCTCTCAGAATAGTGGTTCTGAATTTAACTGGTAACTCAGATGTGAAAAAGCACATTTGCAATTGCCACAATATGGACCCTGCAGTTCATAAGCAGAAAGACAGTGCAAAATAAAAATAGGTCTTAACCCACTATCCAAAATTACTACATGAAAGTTTTAGTTTAAAAACTAATTTTTTAATAGAATCATAATAATGTCGCTCTAACTAAAGCTGCCCATGAATTAACTTGTCCTATATGATGCTGTTGATCATCCTCAGAAAATGTGAACAGCCTTCTTTATCAGACAGGGCATAGATAAGATTTCTTGCAATGAACTAACACATTTGTGTAGGGTGAATAATAAACTGAAACAGATTTCAAATAAACAGAAACAGATTTAAAATAAACTAGCTCTGAAGCAGATTTAAAGTACTTAAGATTTGGAAAGACTTGGTTTACCAGTAGGTGGCACAAATTACCTTGGTTTGGTTTCAGAACATGTACAAAGAATACATTGGCTAAATAATGAATTGACGTTTTAATGAAGTTCTATTTATGGTAACTAGATGACAGCAGAATTTATAAACAGGAGGGTAACATTCATATTTTGCATTAAATTGCCCTGATGGGCTTTTTGGTTAAAATAATTTGTCTGCCAGTGCACTAAACTCTGTATCTTAAGGGATTTTGACCTGATTTTGGCCAATTCAGATCTTAGTAGAAATGCCGAGGCAGTCAGTGGGTTTGGATCTGGTCCTAATTTCATGAGTACAATTCCTCTTGTTTTCTCTAGACATGTTGCCTTGCATAGTGTGCAGATTTGAGTTTGCTTATTGTGTTGGTAGGGTAGTTAGCTTTTTCCTCCAAGAGAGAACACACCCTCACACTAAATCTTTCATTCCAGCTGTTTAAATACCAGTTGGCAAAGAGTTTCATCCATTAAGTTGCCAACTCTTTTTAATTGGGCTGATTTTAACTCAGGGCATTTGGTACTTTGGAGAGCGGCTCTATACCTTGGAAGACTTATCCCACACTGAGATGTGGAGGAGTGATTGTGACAAAACTCTTGCCTCATCCTCCACTCCTCCCTTGTCAACCATGTGGCCACGTTTTTCATGGGGAATCCCAGCCCTGGTGACTGTACGGATTGGCTCCTTACTTTACAAACCGGGCCATATTACAGAGCAACAAGGCAGTCCCAGATCAGCCAGCTACCTCCATGTCCTCTCAGGTGTTGCCTCCACCCTGCTGGCAACCTGAGAATCATGGCCCATTTTCTCTTCTTCTCTCTCTGTCCCCCACTTTTTCTCTGCCAGTTTTCTTCGGTGTAGGTTCCTTTCAGGTATTATCACAGCAGGTTTGCTTCAGAGTTTGCAAGGATGGTAGATTTTTCCTTACAGGACCACAGCCTTTCTATGATGTAATTGAAGACATTTTTTGCAACAGGCAAGAATGAAAGAAAAAAAAAAATAAAATGTTACCTGACCTTGTTTGAAAGATGATTTTGTCAGCTTGATAGGATTAATGTGATTCTGCTCTCCAGCATAAAAGGAATTCCAGTTCAGCCTACCTATTCTATAAAAGGCCATCAGTAATTGGATGAAAAAATGCTGTTTCGGTAGAAGGACTTGGAACAACAACACAGGATCTTGAAGCAATTATATATTTTATTAACTGAGGGGTTGATCAATAGTTAATTCTTGTTGGGATAAAAAAAGACCCCTCTCAGCTACTTTCTTCCCTCATAAATATAATCACAAAAAAATCTGCTTTGTACTGTAGTGAGTCAATATAATGTGGACAGCCATTTACTCAGTTATAAGCTGTTAAATGATGTGTTAAATGGCACATCACATTGCATAACAGAAAAAAACTTTGCAAAATAACTGCCTTTTCCCCATTTCATTTAACTTCTCTGTATGTAATGAACACATTACAATTTGGCCAAGGAAATTGGGGAAAGCAAGATTTAGCCAACGGCATGTGAATGTCAGGTTTGAGTTATATGCTAGCTTGAAAGCCCTTTTAAGTACTACAGGAGGCCGCATTAGGAACTCTGCCAGTTGTGTGTCACTGGTGAACACTGTCCTGGAGGAGCTTAGATGCCAAAAGAGAGATGCTCAGGAGCTGTGTTTGTCCCTGAGTGACTCAAAAATCCCCAAAAGAGGCAACACAGAGGTGAGGATGCTACTAATGACAACAGCCGGCAGCTGATGACTTGATACTTCACAGCTCTTGGAAAATGACTCCTATGTGTCTTAGGTGCAGAGGATTGTACCTTGAATTGAAAAAGAGATTTGAAATAGAAAAGAAGGGAAGGCAGGATGTGTTTTAGAAGCTGCAAAAGCAAGGAGGGAAAAAAAAGCTTACCTTTGGTGGTGTGGCTGTCTTGGGTGGCTGCTAGATGGCACTAGTACGCGCTCACGCTGCAAACGGGATGCGCATCGAGGCAGGCAGATTTCTGGGACTTCTGCCTGGCTCGTTCTGAAAGCACAATGGGATGGTTTCTGCGCGTATCCTGAGACAGCCCACAGCCCTCATCGCTACTTCTGTGACTGGATTTTAAGGATGGGGTAATGATTTTCCATTCATGTAAACAGAAGCCTCTATTTCAGTTCTTTTAATCTTTAAAAGCACTTTGTGACTCTTGGAGGGTGAAGGGTTTTGTGCAAATTTAATAACTGTTGTGACACTGCATAGAATCTACACAGCATAAAATTCTGCATAGGCAAGACTGGGCTTAAACATGAAAGCAGCCCTTCTTTGGATATTTTTATTGGTGAGATATTTCAAATGCTCGCAGCAAACAGAGAAAGTTAAATTCAGTCTCATGAGACTTACTGCGTAAGTGGAGAGAGAAAACACATAAAAACCATCCTGGATGATCATCAAAGCTCGATAATTATTTTTACTAGTTGTGTAGCACCATTTCTGATTGCATTGGCAAGCTCAGTAAAAGGCGATATGTGTTTTATGAGGGATTAGGATGAAAAGAGGGTGTCTGCCTTTCCCTGTCCATGAGCTAGAAGGAGTTTCATGCACATGGAGCAGGCGGGAAGTGGAGGCACAGGGGGTTACCAAGGAAGCGATGGTGCCAGAGGCACTAGCATAATAATGGAAATGAAGAATAGGAGGAATTAAGAGCGGGCGTGTAGGCAGGGATGGACTTGTGCAGGGTCTGGAAAATTCCCTCTTGCCTCTGGTGTTTTCCAGGCAAATGCATACTCATCTAATCTTTGCTGTGGAGTGTGAATATCCCTCTTAAAGTTTCTGATTGTATCTAAAAGTACTGCCTTCATTCTCCTTCTGCATGACTGAAACCTCAGACTGGGTTATCCAAACTAGATACTAACTTCCTTTTAAACCTACTGCTGAGCCCTCACACCATTTTTATACACTACTCGTGTATGCACACCTTACGCATGAAAGGAGAGCCCATGATATGCATGGCACTGTTGGCTCTAATGTTATGCTCATAGCACCCCGTTGTGCAGAGTTATGTTCATGCAGTTAATCCAGATATTAGCAGTCAAGTTATTACAAGGATACATATTTACAAGAAGTGCATGGAGTTACAGTGATGATGAACTTAACCTTGTCTTTCCCAGATACTGTTATGGCAACCATTTTTGGAGGGTGTTATGAGATTGGTACTAAGACACCCTTTGGGGAATTTTCACCTTTGACACTTCAGTCAAAAGAAACGAAAAAAAATGAAACCTTCTGGGAATCCAAAATGCCATTTAGAAAACTCTCAGGAGTAACCAAACAGTTTGCCTTTCAAGGTAAAGTTGTCTCAGTTGTACTTCAATGCCTCTGAATAGGCTTCTGCTACAGGGCAAATCTGGAGAAGCAGGATATCTTCTAGCACTGCTAGACTTCTAGCTCAAGGCTGTCTGCAAGTTTTTGGGTCAGGTTTATGGTACTTGTAAATAACAGCCTTGGTAAAGATACTTTAGGGATCAAGGTGAGGGTTTTCTGATCATGATAGGATGAATTTCTACCCTATTACAGAATGAATGCTTTTAACAGGGAACTGGTTTGGCATTGCCCAGTGAAGTTATTTTGTTGCTGTTGTTTGAATATATATCAAAGAGTAGATACCAATTTCTCCAGCCAAGATGAAATAGGTGGTCTGAAATTCCCATCACCTGAGTTCATGGTCATTTGTTTCAAACCCAGGTTGTACCAGGCCCTGTTGCATTCAACTACTGTTTTCTACACATTTTCTGTCTTTCATCTGCCATCAAAATGAGAGTATTATATGGAACCTGCACTTGTTAAAGAGTTATATCCATTCATCTAAGAGACAAGGAACAAAGGACACAGAGTTTTGAGACACTGTCAAGAGGTTTTTATTTATAAATGTGATCAAAACATTGGAGGGGAAAACAAATATAATTTAGAAGTTGTTTCTCTTTTAAAATGATAGATAATGGACAGTTTGTAAGTTTGGTTCACAAAATATTTTTCAAATATTTTGAGTTTTCTGCATTTAGGTATCTTGTTTCCTTTATATTTTGTTTTGTGTCACTTAGCGTAATAAGGTGAATATTGTCAAAAGTATGTGAACTTGTTATCCTTGCTTTCTCTTCATCCCTTCTCCTTTTTTTTTTTCCCGTGTTACTCTCTTCACTTTAGTTTTCTTCTTCTGAAGCTTTCTAGAATGTTTAAGAATTCTTTAAAAGCTTTTCTAATTTAAGAAAGGCTATAAGGTAGTAAGAGTGTGTAGTAATTTTATAATGCTTATTCTGCAACTTCTTGCAGTTTTAAAATTAGTCTCTACTCTCCCTTAGTTTGGTTGTTTTCTTTATAATGCTTTCAAACTGAGAAAATATTCAAAATCTGTTGGCCTAAAAAGACTAAAAGAAAGGATGAATCCCCAACGTTCATTTGTTGCAACAGTGAGCAAAAAAAAAATCAAGGGGGGGTAGATAGAAAATTAAGTCCGCAGCCTTTCTGAAAGAAATCTGAAGACTCTGGAAAGTGAATTGGTTTCACAGATGCAGTATTTTTTTGAATTTTTTGTTTTAAACAGTTAGCTTATTTGTATGATCTCTACTTCTCTTATGTTTAATCCGTATATATTTAGGGCTATGCTAGCTATAGGTATGCTTTCAGATAAATAAGTAATGACAAAATTTGTAATGACAGATTCCAAGTCAAAAGTTGCTTACAGCAGCACAAAAAATATACTTCATCTGTACAGCCTCTTACACAATTGTGCCTTATGTAGTGCACTGAAAGGCTCTACTGACATGCTCAAAACTACACAACTTTATATTGTGAAACAAATCTTGTGTTAGACATGTTCTGAATGTTCTCATGGTGCGAGCTCAAGAAATGCTTCTGTGTAGCTTAGATATCAGATGCGTAGTTGGTCTGCTATTGATGTCTAGTCTACATATATAATTTTGTCTAATTATGATCTAATCTTTATCTAATCATAAAGGGTATTTAATATTTTTAACCCATTTTTCTCTTTATTATATATTTATTGTTTTTAAACTCTGTTTCTTTTATCATAGTCTTTCTTTGGAAGATCTGTGAATTAATTAGAGTGGAGAACTGCCAGCATACTGTGGTGACTGTGACTTTAAATACTATGGATCTATACTTAAATGTCACTATACTTAACCAACTGAGATTAATAATACAACACTTTCAATGTTCAATACTTTTTAATGAATGCAGGTACTTTACACATTAATACAGCTATTTTGCAGAAAACAAAATTAGTATATGATGCTTTTTAAGGTAGTCTGCTAGTCCAAAAATATGTACTAAGTCTAAACAATTGATACACTCTGCCTGGTACTTACATCTGTACTGCTGACATGTTGTCTTACTGTTTATTATTCATCTTCTCCACCTGTCATCTGTCACAGTCTTGTTTCTAAGTATTTTGGTATGGGCTTCTGTTTTTTCATTGCCGATATTTGGCATAAAGACCTTTCTGGGTGCCACTGCAGTGATAGTACAGTAATAACTAGAGTGTACAATTATTTGAAAATAGGATGCATATGTGGACCAGTGTCCAGTAAAGGCCCACAGAGATGTCTGAGGGACTAGAACATCTCTCACATGAGGAAGGGCTGAGAGAGGCGTGACTGTTCGGCCTGGAGAAGAGGTGGCTCCGAGGGGAATCTCATCAATGCACATAAATACCTGAAGGGTAGCTGTAAAGAAATTTGTGATAACTTGCTGATACTCAAAAGCCACCTGAACATAGTTTTGAGCAACCTGCTCTAGGTGACTGTGCTTGAAGAGGGGGGATGGACATGATGATGTCCAGAGGTCCCTTCTAACCTCAGTCATTCTGTGATTCAGAATAGAGGAAAAGTGCATGAGGGGAGGAGGAGGGCTTGCTGAAGAAGCCTAAGATATGGAAAACATCAGGCACAGAGCGAGCTAACAGACAGTCCTAGAAAGAAAGAACATGCAAAGTCAGAAGTGCAGAAAGCTTCCTTGGGATTTTCTGATCACCTCAGCCCCTCAGTACCAGGAACAGGCATGCCTGTGGTTGTGCCTGTCAGATAGTTTCTATATCTCAGAAGCTGTCCTCTCCGCAGCAGTCTTTCCCCCAGCCTGTATATCCAGGGAATGGGGGAGCAATGCACTGATTCCTAGTGTCCTTAAAGTGGTGAAGTAAGGTCAAACAGTGCTTGGCTTTCTGGTTAGAAAGCCTGTGCAGCAGGATACTGAGAAGCCATCAGTGGCACGTAAATCATCTGCAGGTGAACAATGCTGGAGTTCAGGAATAGCAGTGATAAAGACTTGTAGATAATCAGAGGTGGGACTACGCCTAAAGGAAGAGAGAAAAAAGGAGGCGCTGCTGCCAGCAGCATTGCTCCACCCAAAGGTTCCAGTTGAACAGGATATCCACAAGTCTTTCTATGCTGTATGCAGCAAAAGGGTTTGCCAAAGGGACTAAGAGGGGGAATGTCACAAAAATAATCAGCAAAACTAATAGCAAGTGTAGTAGGAAGTATGTGTGTATATGTATGTATGCAGGTTCATATGCATGCCTACATACTGTATGGCAGATACGAAGAGATCTTAAGCAAAACTGAGCAATATGTGTGTGCCTGTGCACAAGCATTTGTTGCAAGATGCAGGACAGCAGAGCATCCAGAACATAATTTTCACTATGAGCACCATAAGGCAAGATATTGTAGTGATAAGAGCTGCATAGATGTTCTACAGTGGCCTGTATATCCCTTCCCTCCTGGACTTCAGAAACAGGAGATGTGCAGCTATCTGACAGTAGTACCACATATTACTCCTTTGCAGTAGGCTGTTAGTGACAAGCAAGATTCCTCATGTACAGCCAGGCTCTGATTAGTTCATTCATACTATGATGGTGTGGTTATCAAAATGGCAATCAAACCACACTTGTGTGATCATCATCTTCATTATTGTCTCTGTATTTGTGTTGTGGTCTAAACTCTTATGCCAGACCAGATAGAGGTTTTGCAAAAAACTGTGTCTCACACATGGAATGAGTGGTGAGAGAGGAGTGTACTTCTTGACCTTCAGCATTTCCTTAAATGTCTACTTTTTGGTGGGATTGTTTGTGGTGCTTCTGTTTGTTAAGGTCAGTTTATTCACCAGACCACTGCTGTACTTCTTTCTCACCTATAGTTTGATGTTCATGAATCAAATTATTGTAGGAAACCTCTTTTTAACTAATGAAGACTAATGTAGCTCTGTTCTTCTTATCATAGTAGTCTCTAGCTGCCAATGCTGGAGCCTAGTATCATCCTTTTACCTGAGAGCGGCTGGGTATCAAGTATCAGATGGCTGAGTTGCATCTCCTTTCATCCTCTAGGAAGCAAAAGGGACCTTCAGAACACAGTAAAATGTTGGAAAGTGGACAGATACGTTCTCCTACTGAAGGAAAGAACTGAGAGCAAGGAAAAAGGCAAATATTCCCATTGAAACTGCCTTGAAGATCATATTTTCTTCTACTGTCTTCCCATACAGCGCTCTCACACAGACTGCCACCAAGATATGTTGGATTTCTATTATCCCTACAGCTAAAGTGGTGAAGTAGTATGATAAATAGAGTGAACCAGAACAGAAGGAGGAGAATAAATTACAAACTTCAAATAGGTTAATCTTCATTTGTTTTAATGCACAAATGAGCCACTGTTGCATAGCATTTATATTCAGTCAGTTCGTTTTCTTTGGTAGACAAGGGGTGTCCAGTATATTTTTATTTTTCTCCAGTAGGTGGGTGCAAAATATGTAACTTAATTTTGTTCATGGTGGTTAGCTCAGAAGGTCTTATTGCCTAAGTAGCTTTGGTGTGCCCAGGATAAACATCAGTTGGTGATTGCAGTGATTTGATGTTTTCATAACTGTATGATGCTTCACTGGTGACCGGCATAGCACTTATCACCAGACTTGACTTGTTTCATGGCTTTTGATGATAATATCAGCGATGGGGCTGCTGAGAATTGTAAGTTTTTTCCAAGTGGTATTGCCTAATGTACTTGAAACAAGATTCTAACCTACATAAAAACAGATTCCAATTTTCTAACTGGCTTTTTTTCCCATATCATGTCATTCTGCAGCCAACTGGTGAAGCACTAAACAAATAGACTCAATTTTTGGAAGCCAGTGACAGCAAGGCTTTGACTCTGAATGGTTTTTCTATTTGAAACACCAGAAAGAAAGGTCAGATTACTGAACTACAGGCCATAGGTAAGGAAGCTGAAAAATTGCACCCTGGGGGATATTTCTAAATATTAGTAGCAGCCTGGAGAAGGTGCACATTGCTTTCTTGCAGCTTCCAGCTCACTATTCTTTGAAAGGGGAGAGAAGCAAATATTAGAAAAAACCCCTCCAAACCAAAACCAGAATCAGACGCAGGTGGACTGTGAGCTATTAGGTTGACAGCATATCTGATGCTGTGATAAATGAGAAAAGCCTCAGGACTCATAATTGTCCTAGAGGATCACTACCTGCAAGAGATACTCAGAAGCTGTTATAATGGCATTAGGTCATTTTTTCCTTAAACTCTGACAGTCTAAGGCATAGCACAGAATTTAGCTTTTTGTTCATAGCCATTATATCTCCTGGGATTCAACAGGTTTGCATCTGTGTGCTTGTGATGGATGAATTAGGAAATAGGGCCTGCCAGCTATTTGTGCACACAAGTACGTTCACCAGGCAGACAAACAACTTCTATGCCCACCACATCAAAGTTTTTGAGCAAAGTTAGTGTGACTGAGAGGTTTGCACACAGCTGACAGTACATGGGAAGTCCTGTGTTAGTTTGTCTGTGACACTGAAAATAAATCTCGGGAGAGGAAACTGTTTTTTGCAGTAGCATTGTAGCATGACCTTCCTTGGCACCTGTGTAATCATGCATATACTGAACATAAAGATCAGCATAATTGATAGTGTTATTCCATAGTGCAGACTGTATCATTTGTATTGGTAAGAAATCAAGAGCTGAATCACTCCTGCTCTCTCTAAACTTTTGCAGTATTCCTTATTTGCAGTTGTTATGTCCCACATATGACTGGCATAGACTTGCTTCAGGAGGTAGCATAGTGTCAGTAGACATGCATTCTTGACAGGGAATATATTCCTTCTAGAGGCCATGGTGCCCTAAGTAGGTGGTTAATTTAATTTCTATTTGGTACAGCCCAAACAGCTATATGCAGCTGATTTGGTGCAATCAGCTTTGTCACTAAACAGCTTGGTTTCTTAAAAGTTATTAGACTTATCAGCTTGTTGGTTGTTTAGCCTTTAACTGCCTAAGAGAAAAGGTATATGGAAAAAGAAAGGACTTCCCTGGAATAGACAGTCATTGGTAGTCTGTGATTAACAAAATGGGAAAAACTCATCTGTTTTCTGTAAATTTCCAAGGGTTAGTGTATATCCTGAATGATGTATGGTTCCTTAATGACTGTAAATCTCTATCCCTATGATGTGTGCTACATACAATAGTCAGTCCCTGTATGCTGTCTCTTACGAAAGGCTAAACCAGCTGAACCTTTCTGTGTTCTTCAGACACTGTTTCTGTAGATCATATGTAGCGGTTGCCAGCTGCTGAGTAAAGGTGCAAGCTCTTTCTGTTTATTTTCCATGTTCCTTACAATGTATAGACTTGGTGCCACCATAAGACCAATTGTTCCATATATAAGCAATCCTTTACTTCTATCTAGGGAAATGTCAATGGGTACTTCCTTGGAATCATGAATGCCTTCATTATGTAGGTAGCCCCATCACTGTTAAGAGCAGCCTACGCTTGAATAATTATGGCATTGTCATTCAGTCTCAATTAATTAACTAATGTATTTACAGCCCTGGGGGCGGGGGTGGGGGCGTGTGTGTGTGTGTGTGTGTGTGTGTGTGTGTGAGTCCTACATAAATACTGGCTGGTACTATTCTGAGGGAATAGCTCCAGGAGCAGCATTTAGTTTGCATTTATGGGTATTATGGTCATGATTGATGTTTACCATTTCCATAGATTTGCACAGAGTGCTTGGCAGAAGAGGTAAAAAATACCTGCCATAGTGAATTAGAAAAACAAGAACTCAAAGGAATACAAAGATAAATTCAATGTAATAAGACCATGGATTAAACAAGATTTGACATATGTACTTCTTATTCCTTCTCTCAGTTTACTTTCTTTAATAGCATGGAAAATGTGGGGCTGTAGGAGAGATCTAAATGAGCAGATAGTGCTGTGTTGAACAGGGATATGATGACATCTCACCTTCATGCACAATGTGCAAAACAGTAAAAATGCAATATAGAAAGCAGCAAAGTATGTGGCAAACCACAGAAGAGGAGAAAGTACCCTGGAGTCAGGGTCCTTTTGGTGGTCCACTGCAGCAGTATAACAGCTTGTTATGTTCATGTTTCCTTTGACTGCCCTTTGCTTGTTGTCAAGGCGAGGGTGTAATTCTTACTGACATTTGGCAGAGAAGGTGATAATCACAATAACTGTCTGTAATACTCTTTATCAACAGGCATGTAGGAATGAATCACAAAGATGCTTGCTCCTCTGGATGTTGTTAACTGCTTTTGAGTGTTCAAGGATGCCATCTTGTAATATTGGTATCAGTAATTTCCATCTTCAATGAAATCAGACATGTTTTTTGTGTCACATGTATTTAACATACTTGCTCAAATTAGTTGTTCTTCAGGCCTTGTATTTTTACTGTTTAGTGGTATTTCATCACTACTGTGGTTTTGACTTTGCTAATAACAAATACACACACACAAAAGATTGTGCCTAGGAATTTCCATTATAATTAGACAAGAGAGGAAAGATGAACGTAGGGAGACCGAAAAGCAGCAATGGCAGCAATGAGTACTGGCTAGTGTGATTTACAGTGTTCAAACTAAGTGAACATGACAACTTTAAGAACAGCATAATTGCTCTTCTCTACCATAGAAGCACCATAACAAAGGAAAGTAAGAGGAAGATCTTAAAAAGGACAACTAAATAATAGAATCATCTAGATTGGAAAAGACCTGTAAGATCATCAAGTCCAACCTTTAACCAGGCACTGACAAGTCCACCACTAAACTATGTCCTTAGGCACTACATCTATGCATCTTTTAAATACCTCCAGAATGGTGATTCAGTCTCTCCCCTGGCAGCCAGTTCCAACAGGCTAGACAACCCTTTCAGGGAAGAAATTTTTCGTAATATCCAGTCTAAGCCTCTCTTGGTGCTACTTGAGACTCTTTCCTCTTGTCCTATTGCTTGTTGGAAAAAGAGACCAACCCACCCCACTACAACCTCCTTTCCAGTAGTTGTAGACAGTGATAAGGTCCTCCTTCAGCCTTCTTTGCTCCAGGCTAAACAACCAAGTTCCTTCAGCCACTCCTGATAAGACCTATACAGAGGACAAATGACCACTTCCTTACTCCTGCTGGCCACATTGTTTCTGATACAGCCAGGATGCTATTGGCTTTCTTGGCCACCTGGAAACAAGCTGGCTGGCTCATATTCATCCAGCTCTTGACCAACACCCCCAAGTTCTTTTCCTCCTAGCAGCTTTTCAGCCACTCTTCCCCAAGCCTGTAGCATTGCATGGGGTTGTTGTGACCCAAGTGCAGAACCTGGCACATTGCCTTGTTGGACCCCATGCCTTGGTCCATCGATTCAGCCTGTCCTGATCCCTCTGCAAAGCCTTCCTACCCTCAAACAGATCAACATTCCCACCCAATTTGGCGCTGTCTGCAAACTGACTAAGGGTGCACTCGATCCCCTTGTCCAGATCATTGGAGAAATCATTAAAGAAAGCTGGCCCCAATACTGAGCCCAGGGAACACCACTTCTGACTATTCACCAATTGGATTTAACTGCATT
>WYDI02012397.1:0-25919 GCA_009867235.2 Psittacus erithacus
CTTCTAGTTGGGATGCAACACCCCTGAGCTTGTAGTAGGAGATCTTTGAATATCAACCAAGAGTCCTGGGCCCCCTTGCCCTTTAGGGCTATATCCCTATATATCCTAACCTTTCTGAGCAGGTTCCTGAAGAGGCCAAAATCTGCTCTCTCGAAGTCCAGGGCCATGAGCTTGCTGTATGTTCGTCTCACTGTCCTGAGGATCTCAAATTCGACCATCTCATGATTGCTGCATCCAAGGCTGCCCTGGAGCATCACATTTCCAACCAGCCCTTTCCTGTTGGTGAGCATGATGTCAAGCGTGGCTCCTCTCTTTGTCGGCTCCTCTATTAGTTGCAGAAGGAATTTGTCTTCCACACAATCGAGGAACCTCCTGGATTGCTTGAGCTGGGCTGTACCATCTCTCCAACAGATATCAAGGTGGTTGAAGTCCCCCATGAGAACAAGGACCTGCAAGCGTGAGGCTGTTTCTATCTGCCTGTAGAGTGCTTCATCCAGAGAGTTCTCTTGATCAGGCGATCTGTAACAGGTCCTCACAATAATGCCTCCCGTTGCTGTTCTCCCTCAGAAGATATTAAAGTGTTCTCTGAAAACCTTAATAACTGCAACCAAATTAGCTGGCTTTTACTTTTAAAATTCCTTTAGCTTGAAAACTTCACAACTTGTGCAGTGTCCAGCATTATTTTTTGTTCATATTTTATTTGCTGCTCCTGATCCCTTCAGCAGAATATATTCATCTTCTCAAATTAATGTGCTTTCTAAATTTTAGGTAAGGTCAGAAGCTATGCTGTTAATTGTGTAAAGAAATTTTCAGTGGATGCTTTCATATGCTTAAATATTTAGAATTTTGTTTAGTATAACATTCACTAGTGGCATTATAGACTAATCCAGAAGCAGAACAGAGTGGCTCTCTGCAGTCTTCCTGATTTCTTTGATATAAAATTCATCCCTTGCAGAAGATGAAGCAACCTAAAGTAGCAGTTTAAAAAAAAAGAATTCAATTTGCAACCATATAGGTTTAAAAAGTTGCAGTAGTATTTTAGCGCAAAAGTGATGTCATTTTTTGACATTCAGCTGCTTAATCGCATTGTCATGATCATTCTAAATGCTTGTACAAATAACACAAGCATCTAGGGGTTTCTCGAGTATTAGTTTTCTGAACTCTTACACAAATACAGCATGGTATGCGACAGTTGTTAATAGCTGTTGATGGTGAGTTACAGTGAATAATCATTATTATTAGAAATTGACATTATTACTGAAAATTGAAAGTAATTAACTGTAATTATTTGTTTATCTAGGTATCCTTGTCAGCATCAGGACCTATTACAAAAGTATTATTAAAGTCTTCACCATTTACAGCTCCTGAGAAGGTGCAGTCAGTAATTGCTCCTAAAAAAGAGAAGGATAAAAAGAAACGGGTAAGAACCCTTTCCTGTGGAATTAAAACAATCATCTCTTTCTAAGAGATGTTTCTCTGGGCTCATTTGTTTTAACAAGTACTTCTGTTTCTTCCTTGTAAATGCAGTCATAACCTACGAAGGATTTCTCTTGGAATCTGTATATCATACCTTCACTCTTGATCTCATGGACCTGAGAGGTCATAAATTTATAGATGCTTTTCTTTTGTTTGTTGCATGGGTCAAAATAGTACTGTTTTGTAAAAACGACAGTTTTACATCTAGAGGTCTAGTCACTCAAGCTTCGAAGGATATTGAGGAAATGGTTTAGGGTGTTTTTTATGTTATATGAATATTTTATACCAACAAGAATCATAATTTGGCCTTATTTTTTGTTGTAGGTTGAAATTTCTGTTGTGAAAGAGAAGCCTAAAGGGAAAGGGTCAGTTGATGCCTTGCCAGCAAATGTAGAAGAATGGGCTTATTATGACTGTCCCAATGAAATCAGAGATACTTTTAAACAGAAAACAAATAGTTATGGTATTAACTCGGATAATTTCCCAAAACCTGTAAGTATACTCCTCAAAATATTAGAGTGTTTATTATTTAGGAAAAAAAGAGTAGCAGGGAACTATGCTGTGGTTTAGTTTTTCTGTTTTTTTGATAGATTGTGTTCAGACAGCAGTCAGAAATCCTTCCTTGTCATAGTATTCATTAATATGTCAAAAAGTGTTAGTCTGTCCTCCCTATGCTGAAATTAACATTAAAAAAATGTTAACAGGGTACCTGTACTGGCTGCTGTGTACCTGGATGCTTTTTCAGCCTGAAAGTTTGTTTAATTATTTAAATTATTTTTTAATTAAAATTTGGAACTGAAGATGGAATCATTAATTTACATTAAAATTTATTCCCTACAAAATAAGATTGAATTAAACATTTATTATTTTTTTTTCCCAGACCTGCACTTTGTATTTTATGGACCTTTTATCTAAAGAACTACAGAAAATTTTTTGCCCCCACTTCATTCTTCCCATCTTGCAGCTAGCTGAAGTTATTGCTAATGAAGTTGTGGAATGTCGAAGTCTGTCTGATCTCTATCACCTTCGGTTTGTATCTTTTATTTATTTTCAATAAAAGAGAAACTGAATGGAATGGACAATTCATTAATATTTCACTAAATAGTAAACAGGTTTTTGGCGACTTACTGTTTTATATTTTTAATGTTTTTTATTTTTTAATTTCTTTTTTATACATTTTAATAGAATTTTGATGAATTGGTTTGCTTGTGGTATTAAAGCCACTAAGTTTATCTGTTACTAAGCATGATCTCCACAAAGAAACGTGTACAAGATTATGAACTCAAACCACCTTCATGTGAATAATTTTTGAAATGCCTCATTGTTATGGAACTGAAGAAAGCAAAGTCCAAAAATGTTTCAATGAAACTAGTATCTATTAAGTATTCAAAAGAAAGACTCCCATCTTGCGTCAAAATTACATCCTTTAGCTTGTGAACCCACATAAGTATCCCCAATAAGCTTATTCTCTGTTCTAGAGATTTGCCTTTGTGACCAAAATTCTGTTATTTTTATGAAAGATTAGCCCTAAAAGATTTGAGTCACAAATATTTTAAATGCATGCAGTGGCAAATTTTATTGCCAGTCTAGTTAAAATGTTTTGTCATGCTTTTTTGAAATGTTTTGTCATGCTTTTTTGAAAGTATTGCATAATGTTTGCTTAATAAGTAACAGATATAAGCAATAATTGTTTGCTTAATTCCCAATAGCTTGCAAAATAACGTACTTATAAAATGCCTGAGAGAGGTCACATGGAATAGATAAATATTCCTATATACAAAGGTCAACATGTTTATCTTAATTGCAAATCAATTACTGAATTACTACCCAACAAGACTAAAAGTGATTTACTAATAGGAAATGGATTTGCAGCCAAGCTTTGCCAGCCAAATTTTTTTGTTGACCCCTCAAGATTTCATTTTATTTCATGGTATTCTATTTATATGTATGACCTGGTTTTTATATTTGATCAGATACGTATACATGAACGTATTACTCTTTACTCAGTATACAAAAGTAGGTTAGCACAAACACATGTATGGGATTTTTGCATGCTGTAGTGAGACTGTATTATAATTATTTTCGTACTTTTACTACATCATTTTTGCTGCTGAATTGGAGAGATATGCGTTTGATGGATGGGCTAGGAATACCAGTGAATGCCACATCCCTGGAAGTGTGTATTCTAGGTCAGTTGGATGGGACTTTGAGCAGCCTGATCTGATGAAAGATGCCCCTGCCCATGGCAGGGGAATTGTATAAGATGCTATTTAAGGTCCCTCCCAACCCAAACCATCCTGTGATTCTGTGACCTCTGTCAGTGTGTAATTTCAGCTACCACAGTTCCCCCTTTTTTATTTAAAATTTTTGTTATTGACAATATTAATCAAGATGTAAGAAGGTAGGATTAACAAATGTGGAATGTGTGCTGTTTGTATAGAATGTTCTTAGATGAAGCAACATATGAAAGATTCTGATTGTTTCTTAAAAAATTATTTTTTTTATTCTCAGAATTGCCCTGATCTGTTCAGACCTAAAACTGAATCAGGCATCTTTGTATCATGAGAAAGCAGCTGGAGAAGCCTACATTAGTGAATTAGAACAGGCAATGTATGTATTTTCACTACAGAAGCTGTATTTAGTTGAGATTTTTTCCCTAGACTTGATAAGTATTGTTGGGGGGAAAAAAATTATTAAACCCCATGACGTCTTAACACGAATGTGGTGCATTAGCTGTGCCCTAGATTTCTGTGCATGACTGGCTTGTATTTATCTGCAGAGTGAATGTTTGGTGAAGATGACTAACACACTAATACTTCATCATTAAATACTTTCAAAATATACTTGAATTTATGGGGGTTTTTTTCTTGCGTTTTAGGTGTAGGCAAGAGATTGCACTGAAAAAAGAAAAAAATGTACATACTATGAGAGAAGAAAAAGAAACATTTTTTCAAAATGCTCAGCAGGATGGTAGTAGGGATGAGAATATGCTTACTTCAAATGAAAAGGTTTTTCTTTCTACTCCAGCTTCTTTAATAAATTATGCTTCACTCTTTATTTTCATATACTTGCTAATTTGTTTCTATATAATTTTATACTTGAGAAATACACAAAAAGTTTAAACTGCATACCAGTTAAATTCTGCTGTCAGGCACCAGCTGAACGTGGGCAGAGTTTGCCTGGCATAGTTTTTGTATTGTGGAACAAGAATAGAATCTGTATTAATATAAAATGCAACTACATTTCTACAAATGGAATCTGGGACTAGTTCAAGTCAGTTGAAAAGACTGAGAAGTGAAAAAGCGTTGTATTCACTACTGGTCTCAGTTTTGTCTTCTTCTTCTCTCCATTATATCACTGCATACTGTTTTGCTCCCTCAGACACATTGTTTTAAAGGCATGCAAATGTTTCAGCTCTGTCTTCTGTCTCTTTAGGAAGATAACTGCCTTACTGATATTTCTCAAACTTATCTCCACTTTCCTCTTTATTGTGGCAATTCTGTCCTTGCTTTTATCATATCATTTTTCTCTCTTCATATATTTTTTCTATTCTTGTGCATGTAAAGTATCATTGCCTAATTACTAATCCCTCTCATGTCACCTTTTCTAGCTCTTGCAACTAGTTTTTTGGTTTAGTTATTAGCAAGACTTAGCTTCTTCATGACAGTAGCGGATTTGAAGCAGTTTGTGTGTTCTAAAATTAGTTTCTATAGTATATCTTTATAGTCCTCAAAAGGCAGTCAACCAATAAAATCTAAATCTCAAAGTAAACCTGGTTTTCCTATAATACAAAGTTGAATTTCAAAGTTAGAAAATAGAACTGGACTGTGGGGTATATCAAGAATTGATATGATAGGTAATAACAAGTTGTAATCCATCTAGTTTAGTTTTGGAATTTATGAAGGTGTAATATTTTTTTCCAGGTTTTTCAGTTAAATGAGGCAACAGGGAAAGGACTGAGTGCACTTTCTTTCCCTTATTTGTGGATAGAAAAAGCTGAAGTGTTAATCCAGCTAGGCTTGTATCAACCAGCAAGACTTCTGCTTTCAGAGGCCCATGCTGCAACACAGGTACATAAGAAATAAAATAAGAAAAGAAACATTACTAAAATATGTAGGGGAAAAAAAAAGTCATTTTGATGCCGTTGTTGCTCATAATAATAATCAAATTGCAATTATCAAACCTTACCTTTCCCTCAACCCCAACCCTCTGTCATTTGAGTTTCAACATATCTTATGCATACATTTAAATACATGGCAATTAAGGCCAACTTTATGGGAATTGTCTGAAGATTATTTCAACTTGTGAAGTAGTGTCAGCACCTCTGTCTGCTTTTCAGTGACCTTGGTAGATGTATGTATACCCAAACCTTGATTTTAAAAATAGTTTAGGGACAGTCAAGATTTGCTCATGACAGAGAGAGCATTTAGCTCCATCCTGTCAACATCCTGATGATTTCACAGTCTAGTTATGTAATTTTGAATTTCATTACTCTTTTACTGCTGTGTTTTGATAAATGGCCACTGACACTGAAACTATGACTCAGAATTCTGGCAGATCTAAATAAGTGTGCATATGTTCCATCAAACAAATCCACGCCATCTCATTGTTATGAAGGGTGTGCATTAAAGATATTCTTCCTATATTCACTGTCCTCCATTTTAGCTCTCTTCTTGGTTGTATGGGTTGCTGAAATACAGTTATTGAAATAAATCCTGTACTTCTAAAAAAAAAATTTAATTGTTATCCTTTCATTCCATAATATTCTCATGTAAATAAAAACTGACTGTTTAGCATGAATCATGAATGCTATGAATAATAGTAATTAATAATATAGTCATTAGTAATATTTGTCTCTTCTTAAAGCATTAATTTAGTATTGTACAGTGAGGAAAGTTCAAAAGACATTAGGGACAACAATAATTTTAATGATATGATTTCTTACTAGTATCTTGTGTGTCTGTATGCTAGTATACAATCTATACTGCACACTGCATTTGTCTCTTGCATGCTACTAGTATGTAGTTTATAACAAACAAAGTAGCACTGTAAATTTGCTGGAGCTCTGTGTATCTAGATCCCACTTCAGTAAAAAATTTTTCGTCATGACATTTCTTCATCAGCCACTGACAAATTACAGCAGATATATACATACTAAATAATAGCAGAAAAATAGCTACATTTGCTTCTGGGATAGAAGTCTGTTTGAAGGTTTTTAATTTTTGTTATTAAGTAGAAACTTTTTTTTAAAACAAAGCTATGTAAGACGTAACAAGGAATTCTACAGGTAATTGAGGAAATACAATTTGCTTCTTATTTTTGTGGCTCTTCATAAGTTTACTTTAAAATATGATAGAAGTAAATATGAATAGCTGCAGTGGATTGTTTGTATATAGATCATGTGTCTTCCTTCCTAGGAATTGAGGGCCCTATATGATGTGTCACGGTGCTTGTACTTACTTGCTGTATTGGCTAACCTGGAAAGAAACCACAGACAAGCTAAAGCGCTCCTGGAGAAAGCACAGCTTCTAGGAGGGGATGAACAGTTTTGGTACAACAGTACTCTTAGTCTAATAGAAGCAATACTAGAAGAAGATAGGGAAGGAAAACAAAGCATGGTAAGGAAGTTTTTTGATTGTGGTGGGCTTTTTCAGGGCTGATGCCTCTCAGTAGTGAGAAGTTGTCACCATTGCATTTCAATAGAATTAAAAATAGGTGTTAAATGCAGTTAATGTTTTCTGTGTTGTGCATTCGACAAACATTAATTACAAATTCCAAACAATTACAGACCAGTAGGAATGAGATTTTACCCTCAGGTTAGGGTGTTTTTATTACAAACTGTATGTCCTTCTATTGAAAGAGCAATTGTAATCTAGTATGTGTAACTAAATCCCAGAAATCTGATTCTCTTGGTTAGAATACTTTTGTACTCAGACAATTCTGTTAATATGGATGAATGCATTTTCCATATTGAATACAGAATATAACTTTCACTATTATTTCCTAGTATGTATTTCCTTTTCAAATATTTCAAATAGTGTTACAAATATTATTTCTAGATTGACAGATACTGCTGTAAGTACAATACATATATTTATTTAAAAAAAAAATCCTATTTAACCCTTAACATTAAAATACCCATTTACTGTTCAACCTTTAACTTTCATGAGTTTCAGTGTAAATGTAATCTTCTTATGTCTGTGATCATCTGTCCTTTACTGGTAATATGTGCAAGTCTGTTTTGTATAGAGGGATGATTTTGGTTTGGGCTCAGTTCACATTTACAGTTGTTTAAGGAAAAAGTATCTGATTACCAGTGAGAGTACTTACTAAGTTTTTGCCAGTAAACTTATTAATGAAATGTGTGAGCTGGATTTTTTTATTCCTCTATATAATCTGATCAACATAACTGCAGTAGCAGAATTTTTTAATAAGGACAAATCTGTAGATGAGGTTTGGAGCATCATCTAAGGACTTTTTCATACAAAACTATTAGTTTAGGACTTCTTTTACATCCCCAGTTGGCAAAACTCTAGTAGTGTAATGTTTACAGGTAGATTAATATATGTAGGTAAGGATGCAGGGATCTGTTCCTAAGAAGATGCCTGTGAAATACAGATTTAATTGACTATTTAGGTTGGAGGTCATCTGGTCTAGCCCCTGTAAAGGAGAGTCAATTTAGAAGTGAAATCTGACCTTACTGTTAAATCAAGTTGCTCTGGGCTGTGTATTGCCATTCTTCAAATCTCCAAGAATGGAGGTTCCACAACCTTCCTGGGCCCTTGTTATTTCCTGAAAAAAATTTCCATGGGGGTGGTAGAATTCCCCTTTTTCAAGTTGGGTCTGTTAACCTTCATTCTTTTGGTATGTATGTCTAAGATGAGTCTGGCTTCATCTTCTGTCCTTGTGTGTATGTGCTTCATTCACTTAATCATCAAAAAATCTCAATGTGATCATAACTCATACTGTCTAAATTTATACACACTTGTCAAGTATCAGTCATCTCGAGGAATACGAGGGAAGGATACTCAACATGTTCTGTACTATAATTTAAGCTCTTTAAGTGAATGTTTGGTATTATACACAGATATTTAAAATAGAATTATGAGATTTCTGATGTTTCCTGCAGGCTTGTGAGATACTGGAACACACTGTAAATGTATTCAGATCTACTTTGCTGAAGAGACCTAACAGACAATCAGAGTTGGGTTTTATAATTACATCCCTTGAAGCCAGGTAACTATCTTTTCATTAAAATATGCACAGCTTCTACTTTGCAGCTACACTGTATGTTTATGGTGATTTTTACCATTCATCTTTGTTTTAGTATGGTGCAGTCTGTGGATTCTCAAATATTTTTCCTCTAAGTCATTTATAGTTTTTTTAGATTTCTTAATTTAAATTTCCTTTCAATTCCTTCATTTCTGTAGCCCTACTACCTGTTAAAATAGTAAGCTAGTTCAGATACCGCAACCTATTGTATGTAGTTTGTGGTGTAGGGTACCCAAAGGAGCAAGATACATTTGCCTGTGCAGAGGTCTGTTTGAACACAGATATTCCCACAACACTTCTGTAGTCTGCAGTATTCACTTACTTGTCTCTTCACTGTGATCCAAGAAGTCTTCTGGTTACATTGAAATCCAAGCACAAAGAACTTAAAATATGTTTGTAGGAGAAGAGAATTATGTAACATTTACACTTTGTCCTCTGTCCAGAAAAGTTTCCAGAAACTTTAGGATTAGAAAGGGAGGACTAACGGTTTCCTCAGTGTAACTTCAGTTAGAAGACTGGCTAGGCCTAGGCAGATTGAATAATTAAATACATGGAACAAGTTGCACATAAATTTGAATCTGAAAATATAGTATTTTGATTTTTTTTAAGGGCCTACTGTGACGTGTAGACCACAGATTTAACGAGTGAAGAGGCTTTTTCTAGATTTCTTGTAATTTAAAGGAAAGCAGAGAGAAAAATGTCTGTTTTCAAACACATCTCATGCTTTCTGACTGATGTCACGTGTTTGATTTTTATTCCTAGGAAAACACTTATTGAGATACATTGTGCCCAAGATTGCATGACAGTTAATGATAAGGCTTGTCAGTTACCACATACGCTACAGGAATCTTATGGAAAATTAGTTCAAATTGAGAAGGACTTTAGTCATTATAGGCATAAAGTCTGCAGTGCTGAGATACTGCTACAGTGTGCAAATATTCACAGGTAAGATTCTATTTCTGCTGAAAAATTTTATTTAACTAGTCCACAAAATGTGTTCTTTACTTTTTATAGTCTAATTAAAGACAGAGAAGAGCAGGCAATATTGTCAGGTTTTATGTTTTGGTGTTACACATCTAGTTGCATTCCTGATGTATTTTGTATTCAGAAAAATACTCTAGAATGAAAAATTCTTTTCACTGGAGGCAGAGTTTATCTTACCCAGTACTAATGATTTTGTAGTGTTTTTGAAGTCACACCAAAGTATCAAAGTCTCCAAGTCAGCCTTTTGTCTTCCCATTTATAAAGGCATTTTGGCAGCTATACTAATCATTCTCAAGTATTTATAGGCTTTTACAATTCTTATTGTTGAAGTGTTCCTCTAGAAATTGCTGTAATGGCAAAAGTGCAAACCACGGTGTGCCTTGACTCTCAGCTGATTCCATGATGTCCCCTTAAAATGACTGAGTTGTTTTGTACTTGGCTATTCTGCTATTTTGTTCCTGGTGAACATGTAGTCTACAACATTATCTGCCTTTCTTCTCTTTGTGTCTTGTCATCATCTTGCATTGCAGCAGTAGTGTTCCAAGAGTAAGACCTTGAGAAAATAGCGCGATTGTTCACTTTTCCTATTTCAGCATTTAGAAGACACATGTACAAGATGAATCTGTTTTGTATATTAATCTATTTAGTCTATTAATCTAACTATTTCAGTATATACGTTCAGTAGTGTTGATACCATAAAAATTAACAACTTACTTTAGGTCTTCTGGTGTTTTGTTTGGGGCTTTTTTTCAGGGTGTTTGCCAAGCAGGAGAGAAATGAACTAAAAATACATAGTCACTATCTAGATGCTTACAACTTAGCTCAGAGGGCAGTATCCAGAACTGAGGAAGTGTTTCAGCATGTTTGGAGCTTATTTGCAGTTCATGAGGTAAGCTTTTTTTTTTGCCTTTCCTGCTCATGGAGAACAGGTTGTATTGAGTTGTGCATTCACTCATTTTGGGATAATTCCTGGAAGCCCCAAATTAGATTACCTCTCTGTAATGATAGGCATTGTTTGACTATAGGAAACATTACAAAGCAGAAATGAGAGGATTTGTTTGGTCTTCGTCAATTTTATTTAATTCTAAAATTTATCCAATAGTTACAACAGGAAAATGTAAAAAGAAATATTTTTAATTTGCTAAAAGTCTTCACAATCTTAAAATTCTCCACAATAAGGTGTTCATTTCTGGGAAGGAAAAGAAGATTACACAGTTGTCCTGGGTTCAGCAGTAGCAGTCATTTTTCTCCTTCTTAGTAGCTGGTGCAGCACTGTATTTTTGACTTTTGGCCTGGGAACAGCACCGATGTTTTTAGCTGCTGCTTAGTAATGTTTACTCTGACCAAGGACTTTCTGAGCCTCATGCTCTGCCAGGGAGGAGGGGAAGCCGGGAGGAAGGAGAGACAGGACACCTGACCCAAACTGACCAAAGAGGTATTCCATACCACAGCATGTCATGCTCACTATATAAACTGGGGCAGTTACCCAGAAGGGCTGGAAATCACTGGAGCAGTGGGGCTGGGTATCGGTCGGTGGTGAGCCATTGTATTCTCTTCTCTTATTTCCTTTATCATTATTATTATTGGTGGTAGCAGTAGTGATTGGTGTTATACCTTAGTTAATAGACTGTTCTTATCTCAACCTGTGGGAGCTGTATTCTTTTGTTTCTCCTCCCCATCCCTCCGGGAGCTGAGGGAGGAAGGGGGGGAGTGAGTGAGCAGGCTGCGTGGCAGGGCTTAAACCACAACAACAGAACATTATGTAAATGAAGAAATCCTATCTTCAAAATAGTGTATTTTGGGTAATGAAAGCCTGCAGCCCACTTTGCTAATGTGTGCTGTTATTATACTCTAGCATCCAGCTTTATTTTTCTGCTTTGCCTTTTTTAAGGAGCAGGTATTTTTGTGCAGCTACCAAAACCATGAATATTAAAATTCTGGGTTTATGCGCACATTTGTAATTCCTTTGGAATTAGGTATCTATACCAGTTGCATTAAATGTGAAAAGCAAAAACCCAGCTGCTCTTCTTCTGTGCAGCTACTTTGATTGCTTTAAAATATATTTGACATTGAACTTTATCTTTTAAATTACTTAAAGATCTTTGTAGCAGTATCTCTAATCTGTTGAAGTGATATTGTTGATAGGTTTGCTTCTGCAGTTAAATGCAACATTCTAACTTCTTATCAGGTAAAGCTGCAAAAATATTTAAAATTAGAATTCTACTTTCCTTTCTTTGTATTTCAGACTACCAATATTAGCATCCCATTAATGAGGCAACTAGCTAACAGGAAAATAAATCTTGTAGAGATTCTTTTGGATATTTTTCATCTTGTTATTACTAAGAAAAGGCTTAAAAAAGTGGAAGAAGCATCACCTCATGAAATAGTGGAGGCATTCATCAGGGGAACTATTGAAGATGATCCAGTAGAACAGGTAATAAAAAATATTTAGTCCTATGATTTGCATATAAAAGGTATTAAAAAGTTTTCCAGTGATTTTTTCCAGAACTTCTTCCACTACTGAGGAAATGGGTCCCCAGATTATTCAGGTAGTTTTGCATCAAAAAAAAAGAATAAAAACATCAGATGTCCCCTTGGAACAGAGCAGTAATTCTTGCCTATTATTCTGTCTCTGACAAAGACAATAGGAAATGCTATTACAGGAAAGCTCAGTATCCCCACTCTTCTCCACAGTACCCTCCCCTTATCCCATGTTTTCCTCAGGACTGGTTGTTGTTTGCTTATGGATGTTACAGTGTACTTTTGTTTATCAATTGTTCATGAATTTGTGTATCTGTTAAAAGACAACTTGTTTATAGTTAAGTGTGATCACATTTAACAAATGTGTATGTATGCAAATATCTGTGTTACCTTTTTTTAAGAAGTATGTTTCTGTATGTGTGGGTATATATGGGCAAATAAACACAAATGGGTATTTTACCAGGACTGGAAGAGTATGGAAGGTGCTGTGGGCCATATTGCACTGGTTCAGCTAGCAAACGTGCAGAACCTTTGTAAAGGCTGTCCTGACATCAAATCTAAATGCCTTTATCTCACTGGAAAAACTCTTCATTTACTTGCCATTAGCATAGATCCTGTACATTCAGAGATTTACTGGAAGCCGAATGTTATGGTATGCATTCTTTTCTGCATTCAAATTCATTCCTATGTGTAAAGTTTGTCTGCCACAGTATTTTTTTTTGTATGCATTTGTATAATACAACTCTTTATTTAGAGCTAGATTTTACATACTGCATGCAAGCCATAATAAAAATGTATACTGAACCATGTAATTTCAGAAAAATGCTTCTGCCACCCTGCTGTCATCTTGTAGGCAATTTTTTGATTTGTTCCTGAAATGTGCTAATTACAGTATTTTCAAAAAAGAGAGGAAAATAGTCCTTGAATGTCTTAAGGGGCTACGGTTGATTAAAAGCTCAGATTTCTAAGTTCCTTTTGTGCTGTAGTAAAAACACCATATAAGAAAAGGAAAGTTTGGTCATTATAAATTCAGTGATAAAGTGTTCAGAAGAAACTAACTGAGGGCAAATATCAGAAAATAAAAATCTTAGAGGTTGCATGGGAGGCCTTTTTAGTTTCTGTTGGTCATATTGTCATCAGAACATATTAAACATTTTTGATGCCTGATAGTATTGCTAAATCTCTCACCATCAAGGGGTCATTTAGTGAGATTATTTCTTTTAAGATTAGTTCCATTTTCACCTGGACTTTCACAACAGAAATGAAGCCAGCCATACGTAATGGAATGATTAATTATTCTTTTTTGATACTGTGATGAGTAGGAAGAAGCTAAATCAGACATGGCAGAAACTTCCCTAACTTCAGCAGAGTGCAGTGAACAGGAAGTGACTGACAGCACTTTACCAACTAATCAATGTCAGTATGACAAGTATAGGAAGAAAATACAGGAGTTAAAGGTATGTTAGTGAATGTGCTTGCATTGCCATTGGAGTGCTTCCTCTTTTATGGAATAATAATTTATCAGTTTAACCAATTTATCAGTTGTGTTTGAACTGATAATGGAAATGTTTGTAATATACATTTGATCTTACAAAAGAAAAAAGCCTCCAAAACAGCCCCCCAAAACCCCACCTTTCTATCACAACTTTGCTGTGTATGTCCGTGCTGCCCCTCAGTACATGCTGTAGTGGCTCCTGATTGAGCTTTCTCAATTGCTCCCAGAAAGAAATAATTTCTCCTTCAGTAGTTTCCCACTGATCAAACATGTAGCAGCTGGGACAGTCAGCTTGCCTTCTGCTTCACAGACATGCCTTTCTAAGGGAGCATAACATCTTGCAGACGGGTAACAAACACAGAAGTAACTTCTCTCACAAAACATTTGTAAATTTCTTCTGTAATGTAAGTTCCATTGATCTCTGTTAATTACTGCAGTTCAAATCACAATAGGAATTGGGAATGTTCAGTTTGTGTTGCTAGTATCGTCAGTAAATATATGAGGTAAGAGATTTGTGTGTTTATTTGTATTAAGTATATTTAACTGTTAATGGAAACAACTGCACTGAGAAATGGCAGAAAATCCCTTTGTTCTGAATGAGTCATACAGCCTGGATTTAAAATACTGTTCTGTGAAATACATGTTTTATATTAAAGAAAGTGTCTTAGTAAAACATTTATTTTTTGATATTGTGTAACAGATGTTGGTGTCTGCTGAATAATTAACCCGTATTTGCCTATTTTGATCATATATTAAATAAATGCCTTAAAAAGGAGAAAAAGCATTAGAATTAGTAATGAAAATGTGATACTTTCCTAACATACTAGTAATCTGTATATGTATAGCAAATATTTAATATGAATACATATTTTAATTAAAGCTTTTTCTTTTCATCATCTAGAAGGAACATAGGTTGGCTCAGAAATATCTTTCTCAATCCAGTGAAGCTTTGCTACAGTGTATGGGTATTGCATTCAATCATGAAATTACTGATATATTGGCTACTGCTAGTTTTGAAATGGTTGAATGCTTTCAGCAATTTGATCCAGTTTCAACTAGCCAGTTTTTGGTGCTTCATCAGGTAATGCAGCTATTTGTAGTATTGTGCTTCAATAAGAAGCACAGTAAGAAGTATTGTGCTTCTTTCTAGTATAAAAGGGTGGTTTAAGTTACATAAGTAAAACTGTCTATTCATATAACCTGAAAATTGGCCATACAGAACATGCTGTATGGATACTTGTGAGTAATACAGGCAATCAATGAAACACTTGCTGATTTCCAAATGTTTGATCAGTGGCGTGTTAACAATTCTATTACCTGTTTTGTGACTTGATTTTTTCCTTGATGATTGCATACATGAAAATATTTTAATATGAATAAATTACTGTAATGTGATTATCTAAGGTCGCCATTACCATAAAATACCACTGCTGCAGTACCCCATATAGTATCAGTCTGTTTAGCTCGTTCGCTAAAAAGTATGATTGCAAACCATAAGTAAGTGGAATGCATATCAAGGCACCAAAATTGGGAGTACTCATTTCTTTTACTGGGCAAAAAAATCTGCTATATCTAATACTCTCCTTACTCTCCTGCCCAGAAAGCTTGTATTGGGGAAAAAAAAAAAAGTTGAAAATGTCACTGGAGGTCAGTATTAAGCTCCCTTTGGAAGTTTTGATTAGGTCAAGCCGAATTGCGTTGCCTTTTAATGGGCAGTTGCATTAAAAGTTAAAAAACAAAAAGCTTTGGCTGTTAGCAAGCATTGTTTCCAAGGACAGGATTGTTGTGTTTGCTGAAAGAAAAGGATATAAAGGCTTTATACTGCTTTTTGCAGGAAGTCTATTAAAATGTGTGATGTGACGGCTGTGTAGTAAAAGGCACAGAAACACAGAAAAGACTCAACTTACTTGAAAGGCTAAGTTCAGAATACAAGCGTTTACCTTCCCAGGTAGACCTTTGGTGACTAAATGCAGGAACACAGGTGATAAATATAGGCAAAGAAGTAAATTTTAGCTACTCGTTTTTAAGAAGTCTTCATAAGTTATTGCCAGACTGTTTACATCAGCTTGTAAAAAAAACCTAGCAGACTTTCATTAATCCATCTCACCTTTCAAGCAAGAGAGTTTTTCTTTAGCATATATTTATACATTATAACATAGACGATATATGTTTATTTGGTTTTGAGGGAAAATAAATAGATACAAACATTTTACAGAGCTGTTCAGCATCTATGATGATGAAGAATATCCTTCTAACAGCTACATCAAACACCAGCAGCTCTCAGCTGGCAGCATTATTACACCTTCAGAATCATTTAAAACAAAACAGAAACACGAGTGATCTTCTAAAATGCGTGGAACAGCAACTGAGTGCTACTTCAGTGGTAACTTTTTGAGATGTGCTACTTATTAAGGGATTTATATGTATGTTACAAATGCACAGGGAAATATATATGTATGTATACATAAATGTATACACAAACGTACACAGATATCTGTCCAGTCAGCTCCTGAATTTCTCCAAGGATGGAGACTTCATAACCTGTGACAGTGCTCTGTCACCCTCACAGTGACAAAGTGTGTCTTGTTTGCATGGAGCCTCCTGTCCTGGCACATCTGCTGAGTGGGGGTTTTTGGTTTGGTTTTTTGGGGTTTTTTTGTTTGGTTGGGGTTTTTTATAATTTCAAATATTAGCACCTTTTTTCCTAGGATTGTCACCACTTTTCTGGTGAAATAACTGAGATTGGGGTTTATAAAACCTATGAAAATAATGCTGCTTTTGAATTATTGTTCAGGCATGGAGAAATCTCTGTATTCCTGTTGAACATTTTAATATGATGGAAAAATTGCCATCTAATTTCTACATAATTATTCTCCAGCATTCAGAAGACAGGTATAAAATTTCATCATTTTTGTTTAGCATTGTTTGTTACAAGTGCAGTCTTTTTACCTGTAAATAATCACTATTTTAGTTGTTTATTGCTTTTTACTTCTAATTTTGCTGGACTTAAATTTTTAGGATAGTGAACAAATTAATATCTAAATAAATGTACCTGCAGCTCAAAGCAGTATGTTTTTCTATGCTTTTGATTTCCCTAATTATCTCTTAAATCTCCAGAGATCACTTGAAAGGCTTCAGGCCATTTTTGATATCTCTCTAAATTCTGTTGTTTCCAGCTCTTATTGCTTATGCTCTTAAAAATGTCAGGAACAGTTTTACTTAGCTTCATAAAGCCACAGTGATCTCATTACTGCAGCCTAGTTAGATAGCACCTGACTGGGGGGGTTTTCACCAACTGTGAAAAGCCCTAAGCAGTTGTCATGGAACAAATTAAAATCTGCCTTTCTGGATGTATAGCAATGAAAGAACTTTCCTTATAGGACTCAGTTTGTTCCAGTTAGATTTGGCAGGGTTTTGCACCCCAGGTAGGGGTAAGTACTGCATTGTGAGCAAATTTGTGAGCACATTAAATTAGAGGGTAATAATTACTCATCTAATAAATTTGCTTCATATAAACAAGCTGAACTGTAAATAATCTACTCAGCAGTTTTCTGCTTTCCATAGATCACATTTGTACAGCTCATTGATTGAGGTGCCAAAAGTGAGTGCTGGACAGCAAAGAGGAAAACCCACTCAGCCAATGGGTAAGTGCTTCTTATGTTTAACAGATAAAAATCATTGTGCTGATGTTTTGAGAAGGCTCAGATCTTTCACTGTTGCAGTTAGTCAAATTTTACAATAATTTTAAAATAATTGTAACTCTTATTAATACCAGAGGAAAGTAAATACCTAAATACATGTGTTTCATTGTCAGATATAATGTACCTAGTCACAATTTACAGAATTTTTGTTTCTATTTGAAGGCTAAAGTTGTTACAGATAAATAATTATAGAGGTTTTTGCATTGCATGTTTCTGTCTGTAGTTTGTGCTAAATATATATATAAGCACAGTTATTTAGTTTTCAAAGAATATCGTGGCTTTAGAAACTTATGGTCTCTGTACAGTCATTTCTTCAAGAAGGAGCATTAAGATGATGTTATCCTCCTTTTAAAATAGTGCAAGCTAAAGTTTATCGATTTCCTGTGAATCCTGATGCATTTTGCATTTTGTTGGAGAAAGTGCGTCTCTACAAGCAGCGAAGGGTGAGGACCTATGTTAAACAGACTTTCATTCAAAACTTGCAAAGCTGTGTCTCCAAAGCGGATGTGGTAATATATTTGATTACCTTATTTTTAAAAGAGGGTGAAAAACATGTACTGAAAAGCTACTGTTAACACTCTACGCAGAACTTTGAGTTTATTCCAAGTGTAGCATCCCTCCCTGCTCTTCATAGTTGCTAAATGCTGTGTACTCTACTTCAATATTTAATCTGTGTTATACTGTTACAGTTTCCATGGTCATTCAGCAGCTTTGCAATGTTCCATAGTTTATCAGAATTTAAAATTGAGGCAATTGAGATCAATTTACTTGAAAATGTGTTGTACCTCCAAGTTTTTGCATTTCAAATGTACATTGCCTTTCACATCACATGAAAGCCCTGCTATCCCAAGAAAACAAGTGAGATCACAGATGTCAACCCTTTAATCAAGATAAAACTGTCTTAGCAGAGATTTATTACTGATTTTCAACACAGAAAAGTTTCTTCCTAAGGCACACAATATCTTTTGCAGCATAGCTGTTTATTTGGACAAGTTGATCCAAATGTTAATCACAAAATTTTGCTTCAAGGACGCATCCCACTGGAATTCCAAGAATTCCAAGTTTGTAGCTATAAACACTCTCAAATTCTAGATGATAAAGCTTTCAGTTGCTGCAGGAAGGCTCAGTTCTATAAGAACATTGTTTTTCACAGTCAGTGAACACAAGTTGCATAGCATAAAGGTGCACTGGAAAAGCCTATGACTCGCACATAGGCTTTTAAGCTGCAAGGTAACAGGAAGTTTTCTGCACATGAAATGTGCAAGTCTACTTCCTAGCATTCTCATTTACTTTAATTTTGGTCTCATTGAATAAAATCTAAGTTATTCAATATCCATCAAAATTCACTGTTAAATATAGCATATTAACAAAAGCTGGTATAGACCTATTTCCATCATTCATATAAAGGTAAAAATTATAGATAATATTGAATTTTCTGCTCAAGTTTTGACTGTTTTAATCCTACAACTTTGACACATCTGATTCTTGAACTATAGTACTCTTCTATTCATCATGTTAGCTTCTTTCAGTTAAAAAATCAGTTACTGCAGATGGTTGAGTGATCAGTTTTCTTCTTCGGTATGGGCAGCCTTTTTTGTAATGCCAAGTTCTGTAAAGATTGCTGTAATTGCATAAGTAAAGAAAACGGTGATAAGATAAAGTCAGTTAGAAAAAACACACAGAAACAAAAATAGAAGGAATTGGATTAGGTTTTTAAAATGCTTGTGCATTAAAACTTCCAACAGTTATGCATGCAACCTGCTCAGAGTCACACAAAGAGAGCGGTGGGTGAGAAGTCCATTCATTAATACCCGCATTCTTTGCCATTTAGTTGCGCTCGTATTTCCAGTTAATGTTTTTGTATCCATTTGTATTAGTTTCTGGAAGCTTAAGGGTTTTTGTGTCATCTTCTTCTACATGATTCTATTCTCTCCTTACCTATTTTCTTCATTCTCTTTATTTTTTTCTAAAATGGGCTCCACTGATATCTCCATGCACTTGCATTTGCTTCTTCTACATTAATTTTGCAGTTTCTGTTTACTTCTCAAAGTTGTGCTTTCACAATTTCTTCCCATTACTTGGAGTCCCACTATTGAGTATTTTTAATTTCTGCTGGACTTCCCTGCCATTCCTCATTGAATTTGCAGGACTACGTTAATCACTTCAATAATAAACATTGACATCCTGTATTGACTCCTATGTTAGAATATTTTGCAAAATGCTGATAGGAGTGATGTTTTGAAGTAAAGTAGTTTTGAATAGTTCTGTATTTTCCATTTTGCGATGTTCCGTTAGCCTCTGATTTAACATAATACACTCTCGATCCTTATGTTAAATAGCATTTTGCAAGTTTTGTTTTTTTTTTGTGGCAATATGTGTGATAGACTCCAACAGAGAAAATACATGATAATGGACATGGTTTGACATCAGATTTCTGTGAAATATTAGAAATGATGGAAGAATATCTGAAACCAGTGCTGTCACATGTTGATTTTTCTGACATCAGGTAAGACACTTAGACTTGGTTTATCATCATTTGTGAAAATAAAATGGCAACTTAAGTCCTGAAAATGCAGGAATGGTTTCAGCACGAATAGACCCCATTGAATGAACTTCTTTCATCTCGAAAAAGAATATATTCAGGGTATGAAAGACTAAGAGAATTGAACCATGATAGACTAATGGCCATTTTTGACAGGTACTGTTCCTAGCTTAAGCTATGCAATATTGTGTTCAGGATGAAACATCATAATTTAACTAGTAAAGAGGGCAGGAACTCCAAAGGGAGTACATCCTTCATGGAAAATTTCATTGAGATTGAAGCAGTTTTGTTTGTTTTCTCTGAAAACTTTTACTTACATAAGTGTTAGTGCCGGTAATATTTTCACTGTTACTCCTTTTCCCAGAGAATGGAGCACACCAGTTTCAGCAGCTGAATCAAGAAAAATGAAAGTGAAAGATCAAAACACCAAACACTCCACAGCACAGGGTATGTACTCTCTTGAGTACAATGTATGTATGTATGTGTGTCTAGGAACAGATATCAAAATCTTGTCATTTTAGTTTCAGTCTTTTTGAAGCCAGGGAGAAGAAAAATCTTCAGCAATGGTTTTGTCTGTTTGTTTTCTGTATCAGGTCAAGTAGTTCAGTATACTTCCAAAAGATCACTTATATGCTGGGTGGAGCTGTCCTTCTACATGTATTTACAGCATTCCAAATTATACAGGCTTTAGACAGCTAAATAAAATGGCTTTATAACAAACCATTTTTTTCAGGAGAAAGGCTAAAAGGAAGAACTTTCTTAAGTCTGTTGATCTCTTTGTTTTGTCTGTTCCTGCTTTTTACTTTGTCAACTCTCACATTGGGTTTTGGTTTTTTTTAATTTTTTTTTTTTATTTTTTGTTTGCATTAATACAAGCCTAATGCTGGAATCTGTCCCTAAACATGTTCCAAGAGAAGAGGCAATGAAGTTCATGGCTTGCTTTGGGGATGAGTTTTTCCTTTCTGGTGGGAAGCACTGAAGTTTCTCAGTGAAAAATTACCGAAAAAATTATAGACATTTGCATTTGCTTTTACTACAAGAGTGCCTTTCTGCAGTCTGGCATCTGACTGCTTATGTTGTTCTGCAAAGTCTAACTTGTCTTCCATGTATTTGTTGTTTCTGTGTAGAACAGAAAAATGTTTTTGTAATGATACTCAGTCCTTTTTTTCTGAGTAACAGAAAGAAGTTTCCTACAGAAAGACAGAGTTGGTATTGGATACGAGCTCCTTTACAATGCAATACTGTTTAGCCAAACACTGCTAAGGCAACTTTGTATTTCCAAACATAATTTTCTTGAATGCATTGCATATACCTGGTCTTCAATCTGAGATGGTTGGTTATTAATACAAGGATATTTTTTCCTCTAATAATCAGTGCTCAGAAGTGCATATGCATAAAATCTTAACATCTTTGGAGTAACAGCATCAAAGGAAATGTTTTTGCATAATATGCTTAATCCACAGTAAAATGGTGCTAGAGGAAATTTAAGTATCTGGCTTCAGTTATTTATATACATACTGAGAAAGACTTAATCTCAGTCATGCTCTGTCACATTCTTCAGGTACACCTGTGGATTTAGGATTATGCGTGGTATTACTAGGAGATACATTATTTATGGAATTGCCTTTGGAAGCTCTGAGTATCTTTAAAGAGGAAGGAGTAAGTTCTGTATCCAGAGATTTTTCTCTCCAGATTCTGTACAATCGAATACATCTGGCTGAGTCAGGTACTATTAAACACACTTTGCATTAGCATACTGACGCAGTGAACAACATTATTTAAATAGTATGAATGGTGTATTATATTTTACTGGAAGACTGCCCCATGCAATAGGTTTGCAGTATATTAAATGGAGTAGATAGTACCGTAGACTTATTTCAGTAATGTACAGGCTGATCATAGTTGCAGTGCTAGCTAATTTAAAATAGCATCTATATATTAAAAAATTATGTAAAACTCTGTGAAACCTAAAATGGCTTGTGGAGTTTCAGTTATACAAGTATGGTCTTAAACTCTTTAAAGCTGTTTTTAGCTGCACTGAAAAAACTGAAGTAAGAATTTAGACTTCTGTTAATTTTCTTTAACATTGGTGTGAGACTTTGCTCAAAATATCAAGCATGAAAACATTTAATCGACCTAACTCCTCTCTCTATAGCTAAGATTACATTAAGAGCTTCTTTTTTTTCAGTCCAGTGATTCTTCTACTATGCATGACCAAAATCATATCTCACAGGCTGTGTATGGACTTTCATTGCTGCAAATGCATCCTGCATGAGCTCTTCAGTGAAATGAGTTTGTTAAGTGAGGTAGTTGAACAGTTGGTAATCTTGTTCTTATGGCATCTTAAAACTCATTTCTTACTTATTCTGAAAGTGAGTAATAAATCCAGGCACTAAACATTTTTTTTTATAAATCAAAGATACCTTTTATTACTGAAGTTAAAAATTCAAAGTCACATTTCGTGCCTACATAGATAAAAACACATTTTAACTAAAATTATTAAAATAGTGGGCCTAAGCTAAAAATTAGGCTAAGTTTAGAAAATCTCACCCTGTACCATGAAAATACTCTGTTCGGGGTAAGTGCTTGTATTGTGTTCATATCTGTAATATTTAGTGTCTTCCATATAATCCATCCTCTGTTCTTCCATTTCACTTCTCCTTTCTAAAGGGAAAAAACTGAATAATCTGTGATTAGAATATTTTTAGTCTAAATATACCTTCATATACTGGTACAGGTCTGTTAGAAATAGGAGGTTTAGAACACGTGTTGGTGTTGCATTTTTTTTTTCATTTCTGTTTTTCCATTCTTAAAGTGAAAACTTACAAATTTAGAAGCGGATAAATGAGAGGTAACAGACTTGAAAGTCTCTGTTCATGCAATTATGCAAAAAGCACTGAGTGAGGAGAGAAGCACTAGCCATATGAGCAATAATGCATCTTTCAAACTTCCACGAACTTGCAGTGCTCCCCAGTGATAACTGGCTGAGACATGCACTTTGGGTGATAGTCATAAATACAGCGAGAAATATAAGTCAGTTTTCTGTGCTTTTTAAACGTTCCTTAAAGAAATAAAAAAAATCAGATGCAAATATGAAACTAGGTTTTTCCTTTCAATCTCCATGTGTCTCTGAAGCTTCAGTTATTCCAATAACATCACCAATTCATAGATATGGCAATAGCCTTAGAAAGTGCTTTGATAATCACTGTTCAACTCTGTCCCGAATCTGCAATGTAATGAAGCATTTGCATGTCTAAGGGATCACATTTCTCGCTTGGTTTCCACTTCAAAATTATTTTTAGGCAAGGAGGTTTGAAGAATGTCCTTTCCTTGCTGTGGTGTGGAATTAATTCTTATTTTTCTAGTTCAATCTGTTGCTGTTATTACATCAGTTATTACAAACACAAGTAGTACTTCAAGAAAGTTGTATTTACTAAAACTGCCCATATCTTTAAAAAAAAATAAAATCTGTTCTTTTCAATTCCACAGAGTTTGAAGTCAAAACAGATGTTGGAATATCCAAAGAAACAAAACCGAAAGCTCATCAGAAAAAGAATGTCAAAACGGTGAACTTGGCACATGTTTTAAACAAACGCAATAGAAGTAGCTCTTCCTTTTCTATAAAAAGTGTTAAAGAATTACAAATGGCTTGCATGAAAGACGCTTGTTATTTATGCTAGTATTCTGACATGGAATAAATATCACATAATTGCATAAGAATTTTGGTTTTTCTTGATTTTGCAATAATGACAGAGTTGTTTCTTTGAAAAATCATACTTTGTGTAAATGTGACATATTTAACAACCCACCAAGGAAGTTGCTGAATGTTACTAAAATACTTCCCCCAGCAATATAGCATATTTATATAGTGTATGCACTTACTTTTCTAAATATATATGCATGTATGCATATAGAGCTATACATGTGCACACAGATATGTAAGTATGTGCATTATATATAATGCAGAATAGCTTGTGTTTTTAATTTCCATTGACAATTGAGTATTGTGCTGCTTTTAAGCCTCCCTTCAAAACTTTAGAGCATCTTTTTTGTTAGTTGTTTGACACAAAGAATGCAAGATTTTTATTATTTGATTGAGACTTATGCATGTAGTAGAATATCTATTCTTTTTAATTGTAGGCTCCAGTTAATCGTGATTTACCCTCTAATTGCTTGCCTGTTGATACTAATAATTTTAAATGTATCCTTTCACAAACCATTAGCTAAGCTTATCATTAAACTTCCTTTTTTTGTTGTTTACATCATGTTGCTTACACTTAACTGTTTATCAGATATCGTGGACCCCTACAATGAAGGCAGAGAAGCAGGTAATCTATAATAAATCATATTTTCTCCACAAACTACTCATGGAATTTAGAAATTTTTGTAACAGAAAATGGAGTAATGACCTCAGGATGCTGACAAAAAAAGCTTAACTTTTGATCAGCAGAATACTGCATAGCATTTCTTAGCAAACTGGAAACTTGGTTATTTTCTCCATCAACTTTAGTCTTCTCTGAGTCCCTGGGGCAGAAATGGTGGAGCAGTTCTGGTGTTTTCAACACTTTACACTTTCCTCTAGAAATCTAGAATTTTTTGTTTGTGCTTTTAAAATCTTTAGCATGTCTACAAATGATCCTTGTCAGTTATAAAACGTACCTTTTAAATGGAAATTACAAGATGGGATTAGGTTTCAAAAAACTGAAGATCTGATGATGGCCTACAAATCCCTGAATTTTCATTTCAGAATTGCTGAAATTAAGGTTTGCATCCTTTGTAGCACAGTAAGCGTATAATGATGAAATTCTGTGTTACAGGCACTCTAAGTCCTTCCCTAAAAATAAAGGAAATCCTAGAAAAATACCATGACCTATTTACACAGCAGTGGGAAGGAGTTATTGGCAACATACACATTCCAAGGTTTGTAATATTCTATCTGCTTTCATGTTTTATCCATGTTTCTTTTTTTAAATTGTGCCTATACCCAGAAGCTTCAGTTATAAAATAAGGTCATTTTTGCGGAGGTGATAAATGCATAGCTACCATTGTCTTTGTCTCAAACATGTGTTTAGATTTGTAGACTGAATATTTTAGGGATCTGAAAAACCGTGCCACAAAGTGACTTAGCCAGATTGGTTGCACCAAAGTTGCTGTATATGTAGATAATCCAATTTTGACAAAAATTCTACTAGTGCAGTCTTTGATGAATATGATATGTAAGCATAAATGTAATTTCTGGCTTTGTTCATAACTGTTTTTAAATCCCAGTATTAAAACCAGAAGCATCTCCATGCACATTGAGTCAGCTGAAACATGGAGCACATGTTTCAGAAGCAAAGTAGTGAATGTCCATCTCCAAGTTTGCAATTTCAAACATCTGATCATAAAACTAATACCATTTTATGGAGTTTATTCGTAAATACACTGTGTTCTTTATAGAAGTACTTTACTTTTAAGTACTTATGCCTGGGGACAGGTGATCAGTCAACAGAGAGCTTGTGGGTCAGGGTCAAAGGGAGAGCAGCGATGGCAGACATTATTGTGGGGATCTGTTACAGGCCACCTGATCAGGAGGACTCTGTGAATGAAGCCCTCTAGAGAGAGATAGGAGCAGCCTCATGCCCGCAGGTCCTTGCTCTCATGGGGGACTTCAACCACCCTGATATCTGTTGGAGGGACGGTACGGCCCGGCACAAGCAATCCAGGAGGTTCCTCGATTGTGTGGAAGACAACTTCCTTCTGCAAGTAACAGGAGCCAACAAGGAAAGGTGCCATGCCTGACCTCATGCTCACCAAAAGGGAGGGGCTGGTGTGGAATGTGATGCTCCAGGGCAGCCTTGGCTGCAGCAGTCATGAGAGTTCGAGATGCTCAGGGCGGTAAGAAGGACACACAGCAAGCTCACTGCCCTGGACTTCAAGAGAGCAGACTTGGGCCTCTTCAGGACCACCCTGCTCAGTAAGGTTCCAT
>WYDI02012403.1:0-33661 GCA_009867235.2 Psittacus erithacus
GACTGTTCTTATCTCAACCCGTGGGAGTTGCATTCTTTCGATTCTCCTCCCCATCCCTCTGGGAGTGGGGGGGGGGGAAAGGACAGGTTGTGGGGGCAAAACGAGCAAGCTACATGCTTTTCTGATTTACGACTAAGCTTAAACCACAACAGTTGGTTATCAAATATACACCTTAAACTGTTTCATAAATCATAGCCTGCCAGATTTAGCCTCAAGGGACGATTCTGCAGAATCAACATAAGAACTTGTGTTGATGCAGAGAATATTATCATCTGCTGACATTTACCTTCCATCTCTTTATCTAAAATCATGCCTCTTTTAATTCATAATCTATGATAAGTAAAATATACATCAGAGAAATACATTATGTAATAAACCCAGCATTGTAGTTTCCAGCCAAGCTAGTCAAAGTTACACTTTTAATGAACTTCAGCTTCTCACTTGGTACTCTGCGGGGAGGGAATCAATGGGCTGATTCCAGTGGCCCTAATGGTAGGACTTTCACTGTTGATTAGAATACCCTGCCTCATGCCTTGCCTGTAGTTTCTCACGAGTAACATTAAGGGAGGAGACAAATTTAGTTAAACATGGAAACACTGACTGAAAAAAATGTTAATTTCATGGAAGCTTCAGCTGATGTCTTTTGACACCATGGCTGCAAGGATGGCTTACCAGTTATGATGACTAATGTAGTGCTTACTGAGAGAATTTAGTCCTAAGTGGGCAGCTTCAAGTTTTTCAGGAATGGCTGGTGAAATAACACAAATAGATTACAACTTAAAAACAAACAAACAAACAAGCCAACAAACAAAAAATTCCAGATATTTTCCTGAACTCTTTTTCCTTGTTAATTCATCCTGGCAGACTGAAAGCAGATATAACAAAAGAAACCGAGGCATGGAGGAAAGTGGTATTTTCTCTGTGCTGAGTATTTTCAGCTGCTCTCAAGACATGCTTTATGTTAGTTGTACTTAATATTGCACAGCTGTTCTAAGTATCAGACTATTCAAAAAAACCCTCTGATTTCTCTTTATTGCAGTTCCAGACTTTCGGATCCTGAAGAAAATTGGTGTGGATGCAAATGTAGAAAAAGTAGTCTAACAGTTCAAAATATTTATTCCAGAAAAGTTTGCCACACTTTTACAATATAATTATAAAAAGAAAATACTTCCTTCTTTTAGTTAAAATACTTGATGTATTCATTGTGTATCAGTGCTTGTAAGTTCGTTGTTACGAGATAGGCTATCTGACTCCAAGTGGTGTCTAAGTTTCATGCAAGCTTTTCCTTCACAAGCCACTGTACCAAGGCACACTCTTAACACATCAGTGCAATTTTTGTTGTGATGGTGATTGGCTTTGAACTTTGGCCGGATGCCCACCCAGCCCTCTCACACCTCTCCTCAACAGGACAGAGAGAGAAAATGTGAAGAAGCTGGGGGTCAAGATAAAGATGGAGAGACCACCTAACTATTGCTGTCACGGGCAAAACAGACTCATCTGTTTTAAGTGAATTAAAATAGAATTGGAAAGTGAGAAGCAATAACAAAAATTAAAACACTACCGTTCTCTTTCCCTATTTTTTTCAGGCTCAGCTTCACTCACTTCTCCTAACATGCTCCTGTGCAGTGCATGGGGGTGGAGAATGAGGATCAGTTCGTAAAAGTTCCCCTCTGCCATTATTTTCTCCTCACACATTTCTCTGTTCCGCCATGGGCTCCGGTGTGCGTATCTGCTCCACGCAGTCTCCCTGCAGCCACAGGGGACAAGCCTCCTGTAGCACCTGCAGCACTGCCTTCTTCTCTGACCTGGGTGCTCACACAGTGATCTCTCACATTATTTCCCTCACTGCCGGCTAGCATTTGATGCTTTCTTACATACAGTTTCCCAGAGGTGCCACTGGAGTGGCTGACAGTACTCAGCTGTGCCCTGCTGTGGGGCCATTGCAGAACTGGCTGGAACTGTCTGTGTCCAGTACGGGGCAGCTTTGGCCTCTCCTCATGCCCATGCAGTGCCTTGCCACCAGCACCCAATAAAATTGCTGACTTACAAAACTGTGTAAGATACTGAATTATTGCATTTCTTTTACATGACTGAAGTCACTGCTTCCTCAAAAAAGAAGGATGGATGGAGTACTTGCCATCTTAGCAGGAAAAAGAGAACGTGAGTCTCCCAAAAACATGTTGAAATCTAATTTGCTAGTCTTACACTCGGAGTTCATTACAGTTTCACTCTATAAAACACCAATGAAAATAATATAGCAATATATATATATATTTCTATTTCTAACTAAACAAACCTGCATATCTACCAGCCTTCCTCTCAGGATGGCTCCATTTGACATCTTCCTTCTTGTTACTGCTCTCTGTGGAAAAAGCAATCTTGTCTTCCACTTTCCTACTGCTCCTCAAAGTGTCCTCAACAGACACTGTTCTCCCCTTCACTCTACCTCTTAATTCAAGACTGTCCTCCGCCAGCATTTAGACTATTGTTAAAATAGACATGATTCGTGTTTTACATAGTACAAGTCACGGTGGCTTATCAGTAGGACCAGAGTTTTAATACATAGTGACTCTTGCAATTCCTATATTACACTTTTCCTTTGTATTTCTGTATCCGTCTCCTATGTAAGCTCTCACTTTGATCACAACCTAGTTAGCTTGAAGTTTATGTTTTTTCTGAAGGTCATCTAACTGGGTTAATTTCCACAGGCAGTGGGAAGTTATTTGCCTAATTTGATCTGGAGGTGGAGAAGGAGGAGAGTGGACAACATATAATGAAGTGAATAAAGGGACTGCATGAAGTATACAGGACAGCTTTTAAAAATTTACCTTGATTAATAGCGTGTATAAATTTAAGCATGGCAATACCAAATGCAACTATAATTTATCATTATTTAACTGTGAGACAGATAGCCATAAGTAATCAATAGCAACAGACAATTAGGATCCTGACATAATTATGAGAATGGCAGTGGATGGCAAATGACTCTAACAGTCTTAGTGTCTAACTCTAATGATGCTAATGGTAATGGACAGCTACAGCAAACTACTCAGCATACAACCACAGAAATATTAAAGGCAGAATGTCATCGTTATGACAAGCATTTCCAAACTCTTGAGATCTGCCAACTCACTGTGGCTCATCAGGAACCACTGTTGGTCCTTAAAAGTCCACACTCATAGCATGGGGCTCTTGGCAGCATCCCATCTCGCATCCCTGGTTTTCCAGGAGGTGTTTGCTTCCACAGCAGCTGATTCTTAGCAGCTAGGGTTTTTAAAGCTCATCTGCTTTTGCTAATCCCACCTTCCCAGTATTCTGTGTTGTCTTTTATCCCCTCAAGAGTCCATAACCTATGGCCTTCTGTTCTCTGCTTCCTCAGTTTCCCAGACTGATAGTTCATTGTTTCTGTTAAGTCAGTTTCCCAGTATGGAGGTTTTTCTGTTTCTCTGGGAAACTGGTTTCCTGAAACTAGCTCTCATATTTTCCTATTTATATATTCCATATTGACTTTTGAATTCCATATTCCAAAGGTAATGTTCCTTTCAAAGAGTTCATTTTCCTCTCATTATGCACCTGTCTTAACTGTGCTGTTACTGCATTATTTTTCATGTGTGCTATTTATTGTGTTAAATCAGCCATTTGTTTGTTCAGCAGTTGCTGCCATAGCTTATAGATATTCTCAGGCCTTACAGTTATGCTAAATCAGCAATTTGGTTACTTCTTGTCTCACCACAAGTAATGCCAAATGTATTTTTGCAGGGTTAGCAAAAATTATACCATGGCCCATATTTGGCTTTAATGATCCCCTTTCTGCTACTATGGTACAATATTATGTTAAGGCCTATCCCAGTTCATTGGTTTCCTTCACCTGAAATAGCAAATTGTGAGAAAACCTATCAGCTTGTCTTGGCTCGCTGGTTCCCTTCCCCTGACATGAAAACATCACATCTATGTTGTTCTTAAATTCCCCCTTACATCATCTCTATCAGGAGAGCATGTTAAAGAGAATTTACCGGCAAATTCCTCAACTTATACAAATAATTTTAGCGTTATTGACCAAGAGAAAATTAGTCTCATAGCTTGAAAATTATTCTTTATCTTCTCTGATACAGGTTTGGTTTTTTTTTCTTGTTTTGGGGTTTGGTTTTTGGTTTTGTTTTCTTTTTTCTGGAAATATATTGTGTTCAGAATACTTTTTTTTTTCAGATGAATGGCAAAAAAATCATGCCATAACATCTGATTCTATTGCACGCACATACATATTGGATGCTTGCATGATACAATGACATATTAGATGGGAAAACAATTCTAGCAAAGAAATGTGCTTATGTTTTAGCTGATAAAGTTACTAAGATGATTAGGAAAAAAACCGCTATAAGCCAATTTTTATGAAATCGATAACTTTGAGATCTTTGTAGTTTTCTCTAAAGAATGTGGCCATTATTTGACACAGGATATATATGTAAATGAATCGCAGGTATGGTATTAAAAAATATGATACTGTTACTGGAATATATTTTTATTATATAAAGTTACAGTCAAGGCAGCCAAAGTAACTACAGTTTTAAGCAGAATTGAATTTTTATTTTTCTTTGAAAGCTCTTAGCACATTTGTGACCATGCAGTAGAAGGCTTTCTAGAATAAAGCTCAGGGGAAGAATGGTATGTTGTTATTTTTTTGTACAGTTTACTATTCTGGTAATGAATCTGTTCTACCAGACCAGTTAGTACCAAGCTGATTTCTACGTTTATAGTAGAAATGACAATAAACTAGTTCATTTTTTCATTTTGAGATAGCTTACTTATTTAAAATATATTTTATTATGGAGAAATCATTGCCTGGAGGATTTATGGGTCAACAGCAACTGAAAAAATGTTGTATGAAGAATCCGTTGATTCTACTACACAGTAGCACACTTCTACTCCAAGGCAGAAAGAAAGAATTTGTGAAGAAACTGCATAAGTGGACCAAATATTAAATTTTGAAGATGCTCAAAAGCATTGCTTTATCAGGCTTATTTTAACATTAAGCATGAAATACGGCAGCTTGTTTTAAAAAATATATAATCTAGAGTGAAAGATGGAGAATCTAAATCATGGGACAATTCTGTATGGGTTGGTGATATTTTGTTTCATTTTAGATACTATTTTAAATATCCAGTAAGTCATTTGCAATAAATAAGCGTGATGGGAGTAAAACTGCTCTTGACTGGCAATTTGGGAGTATGCCAAGGTTTTGCCAATACAGATGTGATTCTGCTCTCTATTGTAGATGAGTCTCCTTAAGTTCACTACCAAAGACTGTATCAATAAATCAAAAGCATATAGTAACTCAGTGCCTACAAATTCTGTTTTACTGATAACACTGGAGAATTAAAATGATCAGTTAATAAATATTCCACATGTTGTGTGGACTTGTAAGTGAGTGACAACATGTATTATCACCAGTTTTAGCAGCAGGTTCCCTGCAGTGGCTAATGGGTACATAGCCAAGGTTCTGAAGTAAGAACAGCGTTTCTATTTTTCTAAATTATGTCTCAGAAACAGCTGTAAGAGAGATAAAATAAGATATTTATATATGCCAATGGACAAATGAAAGATATGCATGGCCTTTCCGACTTCTCTCCTTGTAAGGATAGACTGATGGGGTTTCTTTCTGACACAGTCACACACAGCAGCCCAAAAGGATACCAGTTGCTCATGGGATGTCCTCTCTGTGGCAAAGTGGTATAAGTGATCTACTGCTTCCCTGTGATGGAAGTTTTGCCTGTACCTGACAGCAATACAGTCCCACAATTTTGCAGATGGAAGCTGACAATTTCCTGCTAGTCAGCATGAAAGTGATTCATATATGTATCATATTTTTTACTAAAAATGTTTTGAAGAATGATCTTGGATCCCTCAATGAAAAATATTTGTAAAATGTTTGAACCTGCAGATATATATATTTTTTGTGTGTCTATATGTGTATATATAATACAAACACAGGCACACACATACATATATATAAACACACGCATCCGATGCTTTTATGCTGTGATTTTTGGTTTCATGAGTAAAGCAGAACTTGAAAAAACCTGTGAATCTTTTTGAAGTGTTTTTAGGACTTTTCCAACCAATTTATTCCAGATTATTTAATAAATTAAATTTATATTTTAACATCCCATTAAAGCATAATTATTTTGAACAACCAACAAAGGAAGTTCAGTATTAAAGCAGAGCTAATATTTAATCCCTCATATAAAATGTTTGTTATTTTCATATAGTTATTTACAACTGTGTACTGGCTGAATTAATGAGTTAATTTATTACCTGTGTATGAGTATTTATTGTTGGTGTCATTATTATGTGTCTGTAATTCTAATTAATTCCTTGGCAGAGTGTCTGTTATTTCTATGTGGAACATTAAATGTCAAATTGACTTTCTTTGTTGCCTCATTTGTAAGTATTAAAGTATTTATATACAGGAAAAAGAAATTAGTAGCAATTACTGTAAGAGATTAGTTGCATATGCTGAGTGAAAGCAGAGTGCAAACAACCCATCACTGAGATTTGTTGTTATGATTCTTTCTTTAGAAGTTAGATTGTGGGTAGGAAACATGGTCAAATGCAAAAAAAAACCCAAAATCAACCAACCAGACAAAAACAAACCCCCAAATAATCTATATATCATTCCTGTATTTGTATGTGTGTGTCTACTTAACGGTGTAGTTTTTGAAGGCTGTACTGTAAAAGAGTACTTTCTACTGTGATACTGAGAAAGAAAGGATCTGAGGCAGGCAGCTGCAGTCACATAATTGGTGATTAAGTGATTCTGTTGATATATTTGTATGTAGGTTATTGACAGTCAGCTCTCTAGACTGAGTTTATTAGAAATCCTTACTTTCTAATGTATTTTGACCATAAAAATGGGCTTTTCAAAAAGTGATCACATGAATCAGAACTTTTTTCTGCTTTGCAAGTATGCGTTATGTCAGTAGAGGAAGTTCCATATAGTTACTGGAATAGCACTGAAAGTCTAGCTAGTACCCCATGCCTTAACAGCAGCAGCAGTAATAGTAGTAGTAGTAGTTCAGGCGGTCTAGTTTGCATCTTAAACTCATGGTAATGCCTACTGCATAGCTGATAAGCCATTGTTATGTATCCATGCTCTTAAAATCCTTTTCTAAAAATACCATAAATTAATAGAGAAACTAAGGAAGGTGTGGTATGCCAGATTAACGTTTTCAGAAAGAAATTCTATATTGATATACTATATGTCTTCTGTCTGCTGAAAAGCTCATTACAATCACTGTAAGTCTTTCCATGACACCAGTGGGATTTAGACAAAGCTCTTCCTCCTTGCAATTCTGAGGTTAAATTTCCCATTTCCCAAAAAGCAAGTCTTCAAAAGACTGGTAAAATTTTGCAGAAATTTTGAAGCTGAAAGTAATTTCCACAGTATGTTGAGACCCTGTAATCATTTTGAAGTCTCTCACACTTCTTGTACTGGCCTTAGATAGAACTTTATAACCAAACTAAAAAAGCAGATAAGAAGATGCCAGTGTCACTTTCTGAGGTTGTTAAAGGCATTAGTATGAACCTCTAGGATAAAGCAACATCCAACTTTTAGGTAGAAGTATTTGGTTGTGAATTATAATAGGAAACTCCTAATTTCTATTCAGAGTGGTCATCCTTCTTTGATTGATTATTCTAACTCATTAGAATTTTTATCATACAATTAGAATACTGTATTCCTACCACCAGTCAAAATTTAAAATCATAGATATAACACACATGTTCGGTAAGGCCATTCGATTAACAAAAAATTGAAAACATACGTAGACTCTAACCATCATTTTGGGTTGTTTCATAGTCTGAATATAATTTTTTATATCCCATATTTTAAATCTAAACATGAAATAGGTTGGATCTTTTTCATTTTGATGTCTAATTTTCATTTTACACTTATACTGATAAACAATCCAGGAGATGCTAATGGCTTTATATAATGCTGATTGCAAAAGAAAGCCTAATTTCTCACAGCAGAAAAATCCACCCATGTGGAACCTTTAAGTGGTCCAGATAAGGATCTTCTGTATTAATGAAGCTCATTTGCATGGTAAACATTCTTATTTTGCGTTTTCCTTCATCTGTGTCTTATCTCAGCCTTTCATTTGCAGATTAGACAGGCAACTGGGCATGGGATATTTTTTCTATAGAAACTCTTAAATTTTTTTTTTTAATCCAAAAGCATTACAGATCAAAATGCTGATGTTTTATAATTTTCCCATACTGATGTTCATATTACATTACGGCATATGATTAAAAAAAGGCCAACACAGGTATATTATGATGCTTAAAAAAAAGCAGGCATTTCTTTAAGCTCTCTCTGATTTCTTCTAAGGTTAATGCAGTGGTTGAGACCTATATGAAGAGTGTTCAGTCCACAGAATTGTCATGCAGTTCCTGGAAGAGCTGATATCTTTACTGGAAGAGCTGATATCTTTACACTGATTTTGGTGTAGCCACGTACTTCATTTTTCAAAACATTTTAAAAATCTGAGCCACAACTGTTTCAAGACTTGCTTATTAAGTGGCAAGTTTAATCTACATGGGTATATAAATCCACACATGGACAAAGAATCATAGAAATTCCAGCAGCAGTAGAATATCTGAGCTGGTCTTGCATTTCACTAACTGCAACTCAGTTACTCATGTCAAATTCTAGAGTTAGAAGAGTTTGGTGATTTAGCCTGTCCGTCTGCATAACATTGGCCTTTGAGCTTCCATAAATTAAGACTGATTTGACCTGGAGCATAATATTATGGTAGTAGTTAGTTCCCCTCCAGAGCTGGGGGACTATTGCTCTGTGCACAGGACCTGCATATAAAAGATGGATCTGCCCTAAAGAGTTTCTAGTCTAAGTAGATCTGACAAATAGTATGAGGAAAGAGCTGTTACTCATATTAGCATTTTATTCCTGGAAAACTGAATCATAGAAGGTGTTATGAAAAGCCCATAAAAGTGAAGGAAAAGCTTCCAGTGACTTCAGTGGATCTATGATATTATATCAGCAAAGCACTTAGGGACATGCTTAAATGATTGTCTGACTCTTAAGGCCTGTTCCGCGCAAGTCTTGCAGAATAGGCTGAAAACTGTACTTCTGGTGCCAGTACTGAACGAATTACCCACAAATCCTGTAATTTTGCCAAAGAGTGAATCTATTTATGGACACCTTTTCGGTCTTTCATCAGTTAAATGATCCCTTATGTATGGAAACATGCACCTTGCATTTGAGTTAAAGACTGCAGATCTGATTTGTAGCCTGTGAAAATCAAATCAGTTCTTCAGTAGACTTTGCATGGTGACCCCAGGCAATTTTAATCACTGATAGAAGAGTTCCAAAATTGATCTAATGTTTAAGAAAGCATTTCTTCCTTGCTACCGCAGAAAATAATGGTGGTGTATCAGCCTCAGAAATGTCTTATTCTTTCCTTCTGAGTAATACACATTAAAGTAGGTCATAATCTGGGCATCGAAATATCAGTTTGTGGTGAGTCATGCATACAGCAGCCAAGGGCAAGTTTCTCCCCACCAGTGCACTCTCCAGATCTCTATTGCAGAGTCTAAACTCAGATTCTCCGTCAATATCAGTAGGAGCTCAGCCTGTGCTGTAGGTACAGATTGTGCAGGGAAGGAGATAGACAATTGACTGGGAAGTAAAAAAGGAACAGTAATTAAAATGAGAGGGTAGCAAGTTATTAAAGAGAGGCTAGCCTGTTCCAGCATACTAGAACAACAAATCCATTTTCTGTTATGGTACCATGTATTAGCATCACTAAATGTTATTAATTATGTAAGGAGCTAGAACTCATGCAAAGCATAATCACACACACATGCAAAAAAAGGCACTTCTTATCCCAGAATGTTTATCACCTGATGTTTTCATTTGGCCAGAAGAGGCTGTCTGAAGTAGAAAAATATTCTTCTAAGGCACCAGTCAAATTTGTGGTTTTAGCTAGAGATATCTACACAAATGCTGTAAGAGGAACGAGAAAGGAAAGGAAAGGAAAGCAAGGTCAGAATCCATTGTCATACTCACAGGGGGAGGCTATAACAGGTGTTTTGGCAGCACTAATGACTGAAAAGGTGGAAGGGAAACAGACATGACACAAACCAGGCCAGGGCCATTGCAACAGATGGATTCAGAGCACAGTGCTCTGTTGAAAATCATTTCATGAGAAGAAGTGTCATAGAAACAACTACACGGGAGGCAATGGCAGGGAAAGAGGAGAAAAAGTGTCCTTCCATCTACTGTCTTGAGTTCTCTTCATGGATGAGAAATACTTTTTCTTCTCTGAGCTCCCTATTGTTAGCAAGGAGGCAGAGATGAATACCTTTGTATAGCTGGGATAGCTTCAGCCATTTGATCACCACAGTTGCTGAGAAGATTTCACAGTCAAATAACTTGCCCATCTTTTAAAAATCTAGCATGTCTCCAAAATATAGGTCATGTAGGTGACAAATTAATTTGATAGAAACTCTTTACTAATGTTAACAGTAAACATTTAACTATCCATGCAAAGCAGGAAATTGCAACTTTAGGAGCGTAACTCTGATTTTAGTATACTGTGTTAGATTGTAACACCAAACCTGAGCCATCCGAAGCTGTAGGTGCAGTCAGTGCTGCAGTGTGTAAGCAGAACTGATTGCATTTCAGATGCAGTCTCAGCCTGGACTTTGAATTTTGTTGCTGTTGGGATTGAAGTGGAAGTCTTACTATCATCATAATGTTAAATGTCTTTGTTACAGTATCCAAAGCAAATGTTGTCTCATTAGATGCACAGCAGCTCTTTAAGAAAAGCTTCATCTTGCATGTGATGCTCAAGAGTAAACACTGCAAATTTAATTTACTTTAAAACCACTTTTGTTATTGGGGACACATCAGTGGGAATGCATAAGTAAGCATTTTTCAATTTTACAGCAAGGAAATGAAAGAATCTTTAATGCTTTTATTTTGAAAGAAACATTGTTCCTGTGGTTCATTTTTACATAATGAGAATCTCTCAGTTTTGCCTCAGTTTATATTGGGTGTTTCTCTATGTCCTGATGACTCTGGTTGGTTGGAACACCACCTGCAGCCAGAAGCTCTGTTAACTTGTTTTGACAACTCTGGTTTGTATGTTTGTCTGTTTCTGGCATGGTCATTCATTCTACTGCATCTTTTGCAGTTAACTTCGGCTCAGTACTAAAAGATTGTGTAATTTCCCTTTTCTCAATGCTTTATTTTCTCATTTACTGATATAAATCTCCCTTTATTGTCAATCTTCATCAAAAATTCTTGTCTCTTTTCCTGGATTTGGATAAACATTAACAAATTCCAGGTCCTTTTGTTTTCTTGCATTTGAAGCAGCTCTCCAAAAGATGCCATAATCTTCAGTAGCAATAATAAGCTCTTGCTTCTCAACCTCTGGAAATAGCTGGATAAATGTCCTCTGCACCTATTTGATTTTTATGAGTGACCCTGGTAGGTAAAGAAGCACTGCTGAGTTTCAGCATAAAATGTTCCAGTTCTGATCTGTTGTGAGTGTATTTGGTAGGATGCAATCTCTTGGGTCCAGATAAAAAGTTCTGTAAGGTTTGAGTATTACTTAACACAGGCTCTCCAAAACTACTTGAGCAGATCTGCATTGCAAATGCCATTGTTAATCATTTGCGTTAATCATGTGGAACCTTTGACTGCTGAAGAAAATGTAACAGAAGTTAGAAACTTGGAGCCCTACCAGTTTAGAGACCATCCCTGCTCTCTACTGGGGAAAAGACATCTGTAGGGATGGAAAAAAATGCTTTCTATTGACATTAAAATTAATAAGAACTGGAACATTGTTTGGATATTAGGATGTTCAGAGATTTAGATGAGTTTATATATTTATTTCTGAGGGTTTATGGTAGCGAATTTACAGTGTGGTGGGTCAGATGATCTGCTTTTTGGGTAAGCAGGTGTGGAGAAGCAGCCCTCTAGGGAATTCCACCGTGTGTGGCTTTTCCTGGGTAAGAGCATTGGGGCCTTTTGCTAGAGGAAGGCTCAGTGAAGCAGCGTAATAATCAACACTGCCATCTTGTGAGCAAAACCTACCCCTACATATTGATGCAAGAGTTAATGACAAGAGGTAGTCAGTAATAAAACATAGTGCTGTTTCATTTTTTTTAGAGTATCCAGGTCTTTCTGAGCAGCTAACTGTTCAAAAAATTGCCAGGAATTTAGATTGGTTTCTTATATGAATAGACTCCCATGCTAGCAGTATGCCTTGAACTTGTAGGCATGATTGTTTGGTAGGTTATTCTGTAAATCAATACCTGCTATTGAATACAGTAGAATCTAGCAGTATTTTATCTTTTTGTGTCCCCTGTGACCTTTCCTCTGCTTTATTATTGTCATTAGACAAGTAGGAGTTTGCAAATTCCCCATGAAAGGCATTTTTGCAAATAATAGTCAATTGTACTTTATAAAGAATGATTTATGATATTACGTCTGTTACTAGTTATCGGCTCCATTCCTTCAGATGATGAAGGACCTATCTTTATTAACTTCAGTTAGCTGAAAACATTTCCTCTTTAAGTTTGTTTTAAGAAATACATCTCAGTAATTCATGATGGAAGGCTTCTGTGCCCACCCATCAGCCTCACCCACCAGCATTGCTGTGACTTTCACTATATTATACTTAATAACAAATAAACATCCTCAGCCAGAAACAGCATCCTGCACTGCAGCTTGATTTCATCTGCAAAGAACAATGATCACCCTGACTATTTGAATACAAAAACAGTGAGTGATGGTGAGAAAAGACAATCTGTTTAAAGCCATACTGGTGAAATACCTTCAATCCACAAACCAAGGATTAATCATTATTTCAAGATGGCATATGCTTCCCATTGATTGTAACAATTGCCCCTGGTCTTTCCTCCTAGCTGGGGAGGTAAAGAGTGCAATGGCAGTTTCCTCTGGAAAAAGCAGCTGAATATTTCAAAGTAAAAATGAAGCAAAATATCTTTTTAAATTATTACTGGTACATGTAGACAAGCAAAATAGCCTTTGTGGATTTCTTCATGGCAAGGCTGGATACTGTCTGGAAGATACTGTTTGGTCAAATGTAACTATTACGCTCAAGCGGAATGAATGTGAGTAAAAAATTACTGTGATACATTGTGGTTATTTGCCTTCAAATCCATTTTAAAGAACTAATTGATACTTCTAAATGTAGTTTTAGAAGCAAAATCCTTAAGAATGAACAAAGGTATTGTAAAGCTTAGTACAACAGACTGAAGCCTTTGATGCCAAATTTGGTTGTACCTTTGGTACATTAGTAGCATCTGTGTTTTGAAGGCCTATCTGATTCTCACTAATATCGATTTGATGCTCTGGATTGCAACAGGTCAGACTAGTATATATCACCTGGGAGGTCACAGCTTGTACAGTGCATGTAGAATTCAACTTCAAAGGCATACTACAATTTTAAATGTGTAAGTATTACAATAACAGGTTTTTGTGGAATAGCCAGATTCTTCCTCCTTACAAAGGCAATTAATTTAAAAGAAATACACTAGGGGAAAAAAAAATCCAAACAAAACCAACAACCTAAATGCACAAAACAAAACAGCTAAAAAAACCCTTAAAAACCCCAAAGGAATGAATGAGATTGAATCAGTCTATGAGCTCAGTTCACTGTGTTTTTCTTGGGGTTTTCTATAGTTGTCAACATGAATTTGAACCTGTAACTTTATTAACGGCTAAAAAATTATGTGATGTTAAAGCAAGAGTGTACCTGTATCTTTGATAGTGGGTGTTGAAAATCTAACTTTGCCAAATTATAGAATCATGGAACAATTTGAGTTGGAAGGGACCTTAAAGCTCATCCAGTTCCAAGCCCCCTGCCATGGGCAGGGACACCTTCCACTAGACCAGGTTGCTCCAAGACCTATCCAACTTGGCCTTGAAAACTTCCAGGGATGGGTGTCCTGGTTTGGGCAAGCACAGAGTACAGAGTTAATTTTCTTTCTAGTGGCTGGTACAGTGCTGTGTTTTGGCTTTAGTTTGAGAATAATGCTGATAACACACAGATGTTTTAAATTACCCTGATCAAGGACTTTTCACTCTCATGCTTTGCCAGTGAGGAAGGGCACAGGAAGCTGGGAGGGAGCAGAGACAGGACATCTGAACCAGACACAGGGATATTTCATGCTACAGCACGTCACGCTCGGTATATAAATGTGGAGGGAAATACCCAGAAGGGATTGATTGCTGCTGGGATTGGGCTGGGTGTTGGTCAGTGAGTGGTGAGTAGTTGTATTGTTCATCACTTGTGTTTATTGATTTGATTTCTTTTTCCTTTACCTTTTAGTTATATATTCTCTCTCCTTATATCTCTTATCATTGTTTTTATTAGTCATAGTAGTATATTGTACTTTAGTTATTAACTGTTCTTACCTCAACCCATCAGATTTACATTCTTTAAATTCTCCTCCCCATCCCTCCCAAGGAGGAGGGAAGTAGGGTGAGCAAGCGGCTGCATGGTACTGAGCTCCCAGCTGGGTTTAAACCATAACAATGGGGCAGCCACAGCTTTTCTGAGCAACCTGTTCCAGTGCCTCACCACCCACAGAGTAAAGAATTTCTTCCTAATATCTAATCTAAATCTACCCTCTTTCAGTTTAAAGCTATTACCCAGCCAGTTCCCTCAGGACCCACAGATACATCTCATCAGGTACCATGAACATGTGTACCTTGAGGTTCTTTAGATGTCTTGAACCTGATCTTCTCCTACGTAGGCTGATTCTTCACTGTTCTAATCCCTGCCTTTGCTTTCTGCGACTTGGGTGGTGTGGCCAGAGCACTTGCTGGTGAAGACTGAGGCAAAAGGTCATTGATCCCCTCATCCTTCTCCATATCCCAGGTAACCAGGTCTCCTGTTTCCCTTTATATCTCCAACATACTTATGGAAGCTTTTCTTGTTGCTCTTGATGTTCCTGACCAGATTTATTCCTAACAGGGCTTTAGCTTTCCTAACCTGATCCCTTGCTGCTTGGAGAATTTGTATTCCTCCGGCTAGCCAAAGGCTACTCTGAGATTTGGTATATTTTACATGGCATCTGATGTGGTTCTGAGCATCAGCTTGAACTTCATTAGTGTTCTTCTGTGTTCATTTTCTTACTTTTACTTTTTATTGGCTTCATTTTCCTTTTGCTGGCTTGATTCAGTTTTCATAAAAATCTCTTATTAAGTAAATAACATAAAATTGGAATGTTGAACAATACTGAACTGGGAGATAATTTCAATTTTATTTATTTCGTATTTATTCATTCATTTTCCCAGTCATTTCCTACTCTTTACTCAAATATAGGATAAAATCACTGGCAGATGTTTACAGACGTCAGATGAATTGTTTTTAGGTAATTAATCTTTGACAAGGTTTAGTGACAGAAACAAAAGTCTCCTACGAAAGTATAACAATCATAGATTATCAAAGAATTTGGCTATACCATTGTGACAATCAAAAATCACAGTGTTTTTGAAGAACCTATTCAGTTGTTTCACATTGTTCCTCACTGTTGTTTGTGCGACCAGGATATTGTTATGGTAGTATTGAATTCTGATGTTGATGGCAGATAATTTTCTTCATTAGTGCTTGACTAATTTATACACTAACGCATACATATACAGTGTATATATAGCTGATGCAATACCCAAACAGAAAGAGAGTAGCAAAACAGACATTTTGGTGTGTTTGTTGCCAGGAAATGTCATGATTCATCTTTCATGAGCATCTGCAAATATGCATCTGCCAAATCTATTTTACTAAAAGCTCGTTCTCAGCCAAACATATTCTTACCCCAAGAGTACAACATTTTTGACTGACAAGAAGAAAAGGATTAATGATTACTTTAATGTCTCTACAGATTAACACATTCCCATTTTCTACTATACAATAGGAACAACTATCATGATTCACTGTCACATGGTAAGAATGACTTTAATGTCTTTCCAGTTCTGTATATATTCTTTTGAAGTGACATGGGGAAAAAATGATGCCTTACAGGATGAAGACTAGCAGCCATCCTCAATGGTTAGCTTTGCCTGAAATTTACTTAGTTCCTAACTGCTATTTCCAGAGCATTTCATTCTAATCTACATGAGATACTACTATGTAATAAAATTTATATAAACTGGTGTCATTTTTGCTCTGCTATTAAGAGGATCTACTTAAGTCCAACACATGAAACTATACTGATTATCAGGGTTCATTAGGCCAGTCTGTTTCCTGTGTCTTTCTCCAATTTCAGTTTGAGACTCTGTGAATGTTGTAAAGCACATGAAGTTGCTATTAACAGTTCTAAGCAGTAATCTGTTGTCTTTCATTAGGAGCAGGGGAAAGAAGACAAGAGAACTGTTATTATTTGTTTTGGCATGTGAAGTCTTCAATATCTTTTGAAATCAGCAAACAGCAAGCCCAAACATTAAACTTTATTTAAGATCGTTGAAATAACTGATATCTCATTATTAGGATTAGAACTCAGTTATTTTAACATCCAGACCTGCCCTCTAGTTTTAAAACCCATCTCATTTCAATGTAAAATTAAATCACTTCCTTAAGACTGCAACTAAATATGGATAATATGAAATCATGGTTTGCTGTGAGGATTATTTTTGAGTGCTGTAAATGATAAAATACAGAAAGATCACCAGCGACTTCCAAGTATCATTTTGTAGTATGAAAAATTAGAGGGGGAAAAAAAAAATCTGGTTTCTCACAGTATTTGTGGACTTTCCCTTCATCATCCTTAGTGGTAAATTGACAGCATTCTATTAATTTATATTGTGCTTCCTTTTCTCACTGGGTCCATTTCTAACTTCATCTGTGTTTTGGGTTTGGTTTTGTTTGGGGGTGGGGTGGGTTTTATAGAGAAAAGACTGTGATTAGCCTCTTCTTGTTTCATGTTTAACTCTGGTTTTATGTTCAAGTTCCTTCCTTAGCTTTTCTCTCTAAAGTACCAAATGGTCCAGCAAAAAGAGGGGAGAATAGTTGCATGCAACTTTAAAATAGTTTTTGTCACTTTGCTAGTGCATATGTCACATATTAAGAGTAGAATATTTCAGCAGATGAGTAAGATCAGTTTCTTTGTACATCTTCATGAGAAGTTGTGGCAATATGTTGAGTTCCCAATCCACCGAAGTCAGGAGAAAACCACAGAAGAAAAACTGATGGTAGTGGTGAAAAAAACCAACAATAAGGCTTAGTAGTGGCCAGTAGGCAAAAAAGGCAGTCTTATCCACTGTAATTAGCATGAACTAATAGAAGGAAGAAGTCTAACAAGGGTGAGGCATTTGTAGTTGTCACATGCATTAGCTGATTTGGAAAAATTCCAAAAGAGAAGAATATTACAAACGACATTTTCTGCAGCAGAACCATCACTGACACCAATTGTTATCTGTAAGCAAAAAAAAAAAAACAAACAGAGAGATAATTCTTCCTCACCTGGTGAGAAAAACAAAGCCTGCCTGCTTGTGGAACATGTGAGCAGGCATTTTCCAACTGAATATTTTTCCTGTCCTTAAATCCCGCCAGGGCAGTAAAACAGTACCTAGCTGCTAGTATAATTCAGAAGGAAGTTGTTCCCAAAATAAAAAAGAGAGGAAAAACATGGAATAACTGAGGGAAGAAAAAAATAACTGGTAGTATACTCTCCCTTCTGCAATAAAAGGAGTGGTTTTGTCTGTGTAAATCACTTGTTGCTTTTCCCTCTTGCCCTTCCTCCTGCCTTTTGTTTTCCTCCTTTTTTGTTTGTTTGTTTTTTTCTTTTTTAATTTTGTTCATTTATCTACACAGAAACACATCCAAAACAACAACAGAACTCTGTGGTTCATTTCTTTTCTAATGTGGGGTGAATTTCTGAAAGTACTTTCTGTGCTAGAAATACAAATGCCAGTTTTGGCTTACTCCTTCCCCATTCTGCAGTCTACCCTTCTGGGTTACATATTGGAGAGATGGTCTTCTGCATATAAAGGATAAGTAAGTTAATAAAAAATAAAGTACATAGGAGGCCAGAGTAAATGGAGCATATAATTTTTTCATGAACTGGTCTCTTAAGTTTCATTTTGCAAGGCATCATGATTTCCTACATATTTATGAAAATATGAAACAGTGAACTTGATGCTTAATGCAAAATCTACTTTGAAATTTTCAATGAGGCTGTATCTTGTTTTCTCCATCAGAAAATCTGGTATATATCTTCTACAGGCACTACCACAAAGATAGGAAGATTCTGATACTTAGCTGTTACAAGATTTTGTAATCCTACAAACCTTCCTTCAAAACCATACCTTACAAAACAAGTTTATATGCCAGCTTGGTAATGCAAGCAAAAACACTGTCAAACTGACTGTTAGGGATGGCATGTGATGCTTCAAGGATAAAAATTCCTTAAGATTAATATCACCAAATGAATATACAGTAAAGTACAGCTATTAAGAAAGATGGGTGAGTATTATCTTTTGAAAAACTTTTGAGATAGAGGTGTGTTTTTTCTAGCATCAAAATGGTGTTTTCAATTGTGAGAACTTTAACGCAGTTTATAAAGATAATTAGGCATAAATGTCCCTATTTCACAGCTGTGCAAACAAAGAGAAACAGTTCTGTAACCTACTTACCAAAATCTTACAGACGAAAGCAAATCTTGAGCCACCAGATTGCAGGCACTGGTTCATTAAGATCGCTTTCATAAACCTACTGGGTTTTAGCTAAATTAATTAATACTGATATATCAAAAGAATAAAAGAACTCCTAGATCTCAAATTCTTAACATTATCTGTTTCAGCTCTGTGTAATCTCTGCATTTTTTTATAAGACATAAGCTGCAGAGCAATTCAGTATATTTCAATGCACCGCCTCATTACAGTCTTGAATACCACTAAGATTCCCAGTGTAATGTTTAGGCAGGTGTAAAGAGAGAGCTGCTGGTATGTACCACTGTGACAGCAAAAGGCATAGTGCAGTGAGCTGTCCAGGTACTATCCCAACCACCAGTTGCAAGGCATTCAGAAAAGGTGCTTGTAAACAGATATGCGCTGCAGTTTTCAAAGTACACAGCATATAGTCCCCCGCATTAGCAAGATCTCCATGACAACTGCTTTATAATTCATGCCACATAATATGCAACTTCACTGTTCCAAAAAAAAAAAAAAAAAAGAAAAGCCCTTGCAACATGCTAACAAGGCCACATTCTTGAAAATTAAATGAACCTGAAAGATTTTTTAGCAATGAATTAACCAGTAAATAAAGCTTAAAAGACATTAGAACAGTAAGAATGACAATATTTATGGCTTTGATGGGATCTTGAAATCTCATTCTCTGCTTCTCCACCATTCTCACCATTTCAAATCCTCATAATTGATACTGATGCAACATTTCAGTCAATAGCTGTAAAAGAGAGTGAGGAGGACAAAATGGCTTTTTGGCATTTAATGAGTACGTAAGATCACATGGAACTTTGTATTTTATTTTTTTTTTTTTGTTAATCAATCTTGTTTTAACTTAAAGAGTTCAAAAGTGTTGGAGGGATATTGACAGTTTTGGGGCCTGGCAAACAATAGAATGATAAGGATAATTTAAAAATTGTTTTCTAATGTGGTGTGGTGTGGTGTAGAGAATTAAAGCTATAAAAATGTCTTTCTCAGTTATTGCTTCAAAACCAAGTTAACCAATCAAATAAAACTATTGCCATAAGACTAATAAACATTCTGACAGATATGAAACCCAATGTAAATTTAGTCCTGTAAATTTACCAAGAAGACAGATATATAGATAAAGAGGGAGAAACAAATAGTTAGATATCAAATGTTCACTCTAAGGTCCTACTTTTTAAGAATCAGAAAAAGGAAACAGGTAACAGAGCAAAGCATGTTACGCTTAATGGATTGTGAGCATCCCATTCATTTTTCTGGTTTAATTGCCATCTGCTTGTTTTAACCTAGTAACTTTAAACATCAAAACTGGGAAATACAGGGATGCAAGTCTTGGCTCCTTCCATGGCGAAAGGGGATACAAACCCATCCTGAGGTTGCTTAGCTGTTTTCATGCCGGCTTCTGTATTTGAAATTTTCTTTGTTGCAATTTATAGCATATACATTGTAATAATTATTTTCAGAACTGGGGTACAGAAACTACACAAGATATCAAATAGAAAGGAATTACCAACTGACAAATAAAAGAGTTCTGTTGAGTTACAAACCTTAAACTCTGTTAAAGAAAAAGCAAAAAGAAACACATTCTGGAATGAGAAGCACTACTTGAAAAACAGGGACCTCATCATGATACTTATTAACTTAAGCTTACAGGGTTACTTAGTAGTTACTAAAAAGACTAGCCTAAATTCCCCAGTGAGATCTACTTAAGAAATGACATTAGTGACCAAACAACAGCAGCTGTGCAGAGCTAATTCCAAAGCAGGATGCAGTTATATCAGAAGCACAAGGTGGTTTTGTTTTTTTTCTGGTTGTCTGTCTTTACTGTGTCTCTTTCAGTGGATGAAAGGAGAATTGAGGTGAAGTAAAATCTGCAGCAACAGTTTGGAATGGGACTGATGTTATGCTTCTTTCAGTGTTTCAGGTATGCAGTATTATTTTGAGAATTATGTGACTCTGGTTTTGGAATTTAAATTGTCTGGTTTACTGAGAGATAGAATTTTGGATTGTAAATAGATGAAGTGTGCTTAAGGACAAGTGTGCTTGTGCTTAAATCTGACGAATTCTTTATTTCACCTGTTAAGGAGGTTCAGGTGGTATATACTAATGTATACTGTGGGGGTTTGTTGTATTGACTGATATGAACCTCAATTGCTGGGACTTGTGTTTCTGCAGAGCACTCAGATCTTGGTAGTGGTGAGTGGAAGAATGGGAATGTTTTGTACATTATAAGGACAATTTAATTTTCCATAGCTAAAAATAATTAAAAATTCCCAGTGGAATTGAACTACAATTTTTCTTTTAAACAGCAAAAAAAAAAAAAAAAAAAAGTTTTTTTTTTTTTTTCCAGTAGATTCTACAAGGTCCATAGTCAAAATTTTGCTTTCAGTCCTAGCATCAGGTTCCTTAAATAAGGAAGCAAGGAGGCAGTTGCGCATCAGTGTTGATGGTAAGGGGATGACAAAGGTGCTGAGGTACAAGTTTATTGTCACAAATTCCAGCCAGAATGGGGTTCTGGGATGATTAAGGACCAAAGGATTGGCCTTTCACGGATTAAGTTTCTCAGTAATAGTAATGTGAATTCGGGAACTCTTTTGTAATGTAATTATGTTAACTGCTGACAAATATTTCTTTTTTCTGACCTTGTTATTCAATCTTTCAGTTACTCATCTAGCCCTATGTATCTATTCGTTTCCTCCTGTCTGCAGTCTGTATAGCTATGGCCTCCTGTTCAGAATGTTTCTTCACTTGTAGGTTCAATAATTGCTCCATGAATTTTTCTTTTTCCCTCTTTGGAGAGGTACTGCTGTGTTGAAAAATCTTTCTATCTCTCTTTCTTCAACTCCTGTCTTCCTCTTTGACTTCTAGACTGTGTGCATTCTGAACATACCAATATTCATGTCTCGTACAGTGCCAAGAATACCTGTGTTTAATACATAGCAGTACAGGAAATGCAGAGTTGCTATAAAAGAATTAAACCACTCGGGCAAAAACGGAGATACTGCTGCCTTGGCAACAGCCACTGACTGCTCTAACTGTAAAGTCTAACTCATAACTAAATTGTTGGGCTTGGTATGTGCTAAAGAAACTGAGCAATAGTACACACATAGATGTTTATTCTCCATTATCCTGGCAACCCCCAGGTATATATATCCTTGTGGTGCAATGTAAACTCCTTTCAAGATGCTGTTTAAGAGGAATTTAATCTGTATAGAATACTAGCAAACTGAAGCACAGTGGATTTATTAATTTAAGAGAATTATTCATTTAATTTTCACCATTTAGTATTTATATTCATTTACGATTCATTTATTCCCTTCATTTTTATTCATTTATCAAATATTCATTTTAATGGCATTCATTATCACTACAGTAACCGTAGGGACAGATTTGCAATAATTTTATTCCTAAATAGGTTTATTCTTGGAAAATTTACAGAACAGGGAAAGGATACTTGCTGTGTCAGGTTCATTCCCTTTTCCTTTTCTCTGAACTGTGTGTTTCTTTACTCCCCTTGCTTCTCTGCGGCCCTCCCTAGGTTTCTCTTGAATTTCTTTATATGTTTTACTACAACAGCTCAGTTCAGTGATATTGGACCAAATGCCCAACTATGTGTACTGCTGAAATCAGGGCTTGTCTTTCAGTGCTTTGGATACTTGGTTTAGTCTGCTTTTTTTCTCCACATATATTTCTTTTCCCTATAGGATAGCTTTTCCTCTAAAATTCATCTCTTATTTCCTTTTAATGCAAGTTCCATTTCCCCATAGATTAGTACCCTACAAACCAGGGATCAAAGACCTTTTTAGCAACAAGTGTTTTGAATTACAGTAGAAGGCTAGACACCTGAAAAGATTAGGTTCTGTGTATTAATTTCCATTGAAGCACTGAGAATTCAGATCATTTGTATGGAAAAAAAAAAAAAAAAGCCTTTTTTTTTTTTTCTGTATGAAAACAGTGGATGAATAATACCTGTGAACTTCAATAGGTATCAGATTGTGCTTTTGATGAGGTGAACAAGGACTGGATCATCCAATGTCTGTTATATATGACCAGTGCTTTTGAGTTAGAATTATAGTTCTGCAGTTTCAGCTGTATAGGCTAAGTGCTTATGCAGTTCAGCCCCTGAAGTACATTACCAGTCACCTTTAAGGATGTGACTTACATGTAGCAAAATTTTATCATGAGAAGCAGGAAATTCACAGATGAGCAACGCTTGTTCTTGATAAAGAATTAAATTGTTTGTAATTTTTGCCCTACTATTTTCAGCGTACCCCCCCATTTCCTGCAAAACTTCTTTGTCACTATTTTAATCCTTCTTTGTATTACAACTTTAAAACAGCAGCAGGTTTTAGTCTCCCATATCTTAAACTTTTCATCTTTAATCAACCAGGATATTTGAAACTTGAATTCATTAATCTTCAGGCAACTCTTAATCTGAGCTATTTCCATCCTATATTCTTTCATGCATATCTGCATTCTGACTTGTGTCAGAAACACTGGAGCTGTTTTAGCAACAAAAACCCAGCTGAAATTGGTTACTACATCATGTTTGGTTGGATAGTACCTATATTTGATGCTTACAAAATTGTTAGTTTGTATTTATAAAATCAGAATAGATTAATTTCCTAATCTTGCAGAAAGCACCGTGAACTGGGTATTCCCTGCTATTGCATATTCAATAAACCAAACTGCTTCAGATATTTACATTCTGAAGGTTATCTTATTTCCCAGAAAAGCTTGAAGTCATTTCCTTTACAATGAGATCTTAAGTTTGTAGAATATGTTGTGACCCTGCAGGAAAATCTCTTCACACTCCAACCTCAGGTTGCAAATGTAATTTTGAGCCTCTGCTCTGGAGGCTTTTTATTGGCTCAAAAAGTCGTCTTATCTGTGGTTGCTTTTAGCTGCATAGTAAGCAGTCATTTGAAATAGGTAATGTCTTCTTAAAAGTCTATAATCTGAAGCCCACAGTTGTCAATGGAACAGCTAATGATTTCAGGGACTGTGGATCCAGGTGTTTGTTTATTCCATAATATGCAGCGTTTGCTAGTTGTAAGATACAAGGAAATGGGACTGTCTATTGAAGCCAGATGCAATATTCTGGTGGCATTCACTTTGTCAGATAAAGCCCTAAAATCCCTTTGAATCTAAATGTTTTGCAGTAGCATGTCTCTTTAATTAACTTCCACCTGAGAAAGCAATCATCTTTCCAGCTCACCTACCCAGCTCCTCCCAGCCCTTGAGCATCCCTGAAGCCCTGAAGAAAAAATTCCATCCTCCAGTGTTATAGCCTTCAGGAGCCTTGACCTCCTGTAGCTAAGGCTAACTTCTCTGAGGGTGAACCTGGAAGGCTGGGCCCAGACACAGTGTAAAAAATATCATTAATATAAATGTCTATTTTTATATGCTCCAACTAATTTTCTTCAAAATATTAATTTTTTTTATTAATCAGCTCCACTTTCCAAAAAACATCGAAGAAAGTGTATAGTCAAATAAGAGGAGAAATAGTTATACTTTATTCTAGCTCATCTTCTCATGCAGTGTTTGACTGAGTTTTATATTTGAGGGAGCTCCACTGCCCCCTCCTGCCCAGAAGGGACTTAAGTCAGTTTGAAGAGATTGGCTATATGCTGTTTAACCCTCAGGTATACATACTTTTTTTCATTAAATCTGAACATTAACCTAATGGCCTTTAGGCACAATACTTTTTGAAAAAATTCGGTGTGTTGTCTGTTGCTTGCTTTCCAACTCCAGTTCCTCTTGCAAACACTACAGGGACCTCATTAAATTCTGGGGCTGTATTATCCTCCTTCTTTATGAAGTTTCTTCTAATATCCTGCCATGGTCTAATGTATTCTCTTGTCAGCTTCACTCCACTTTATACACCTGAAGGAGACTTTTTGTTTTTATTTCCTTGCTCTGAAAACTTCATTTATAGCCAGTTTTGATGTCTCAGGATATTTGTTAGCTTGTTCCTCCATTGTGTCAGCCTTTGTAGTCCCTTGATAATATTCTGTGCATTTGAGGCATGACATGAGTTTTTTAGTCATTATTTTAATTTCCTGACTTAAATCTAAATAGGGCAAGAAATAGAGCAGAAACATAGATGGTCTTGTAGGCCTTTCTGCTGTCCTTAGAAAAGGAGAACTTGCAATAACATGAAAAATTAGTCTCAACCAGAAGCAACTTTAGCTTTATTTTTAGGAAGCTATTAGACCAGCAAGGAAATTACTGGCTATAAAGGGCAGCCCAATCCACTGGTGCATCCTTAAAGTTAGAGCCAGAGCCACTTGGTGCCTCTCAAATCTCACCATGCAGGCTTTGTACTGATTACCCCAGTTCCAGCTCCCACTCTAGCCTCTTTTAACCTTCATGACAAACATTAGCATTGCAAGAAAGATGAAAGATGTTTTTGTGAGAAACCTCTGCCTGTTATATCCATTCTTACCCCTCATATCTGGTATACAGAGACAAATTTCACCTGCCTCCTTTTTTCACCAGCTTCATGAGGCTTTTTTACACACTTCACCTGAGCTGAACATTACTTCTCACATTAGTTCCAATCTGTTCTTGTTAGAGAAAGACTTACTGGGTTCTGTATCTGTGTCACTCTCTGGCACAAATCAACATATAAACACATTCCAGTAAAATTCAGGATACTGGAAAAATCAGTATTAACTGTGCATGAAAAAATTTGAACTTTTATAGACAGAAAAAAAAAATTCAATAAAACAATATAGTAAAAGAGTACAACAATTATCTCATGCAGAGCCAGCTCATCAACATTTTAAAGAAGTGTACATATCCACTTACAAGTACTTATGATGCTCAGTGCACTCTATTAAACAAAGTCAAGTATGCTAGACTAATATCAAATCAGTTACAGCCACTAATACAACTGGGGAGCAGAAATATTCTGAGTTGTACACAGCATTCGTTGCAGACAATGATAAATTAATAATTTGACCTTCTGAAATAAAGTAATCCTGTAAAGTTCAAAAGAGAGCTTACCATATGTTAGGACTTTCCAATGTTAGCATTCCTACAATGCTGAAATGGAAGTTGGGCTGTTACTGTATTTTACAGTAACTTGAATATCCAGTGTCTTATTGGTCTAATGTCTTCCTTCTAATAGCTCTAGAACAATTCCTATTGACTTCAGAATATTTCTTGCATAAATTGTAATTAATTATGGGATATAGAACTCAGATTCTGAAATGATTCACAGTTGTTGATAAGGAAAAAATAGATTTAAACGTGAGGAAAATATGAGAGCAGTTGATGGGATGTTTTAACCAGTATTTCAGATCTTGTGGAAATCCTTAAGGTTATTTTCTCACTCAGTGAAATATTAACAGTTAAAAGTAATTAAAAACTATACCTTTTAACTTGTAATGCGTTGCTCCATCATTATTGCATTGCAGAGGCAAAAGCACTGCACCAGATCTAGAACCAAAGGCAAGACTTTTGCATAAAGCATAGAAAAGAACAGGTAGAAAACTAGATTAGAAGGTGGACTGGTAGCTAATGCTTGTAGTATGACCCTTGTTATTTGAACAGAAGGGATCTAAGGATCCAGAAAGGCCAAAGCAGGAAGAATTGCTGGGGTAGGTAATTGGGGTAGACCATGACTTGAAGGAAGAAGAGAGAATTCTGGAGAAGAAGGTAGATAAGCAAAACAAGGGCTGGGTATAAGAAACCTCTGGAGTGCAACAAGGCAAAGAGGAAAGCGAAGAGACGCAATGTGGCAGTAGGGATCCTGTCCTGGTTTAAGTTCAGCTGGTAACTCAGAACCATGCAGCTGTTGCTCACTCTGTCAGGCTTCTTCCTCCGCCCGGCTTCCAGAGGGTAAAGAATCGAAAGAATGTAACTCTCATGGGCTGAGATGAGCACAGTCCCGTAACTAAGGTATAATACAAAACTATACTGCTACCACCAGTAACAGTAATGGTAAGGGGAAAAAAAAGGGGAGAGAATACAATTGCTCACCACCTGCTGACGGATGTCCAGCCTGACCTGAGCAGCGATCTGGGCCCTCCAAGTAACTGCCCCAGTTTATACACTGGGCATGACGTGCTGTGGTATGAAATACCTCTTTGGCTAGTTTGGGTCAGGCGTCCTGGCTTTGCTTCCTCCTAGTTTCCCGTGCCTCTCCACACAGGCAAAGCATAAGACTGAAAAAGTCCTTGATCAGAGTAAACATTAGTTAGCAACAGCTAAAAACATCAGTGTTATCAGCATTGTTCTCAAACTAAAGCTGAAAACACAGCATAGTACCAACTACTAAGAAGGAGACAAATAACTGCTACAACTGAACCCAGGACAGATCCTCTGCAGCAAAGGAGCGGAATGACTGGAAGTGTGGCTGGAAGGAAGGCAGAAGAGAATGACTGTGTTGATACTTCTGTGTTTTTCTCCCCTCACGCACTTGCTGACTGGCAAAGCTTCATTCCATCGTAGCATTGATCATTTTAGGGAATAACTGCTGTTATCAGGATTATCATTAGTTCAAATGGCAGAGATCACTTCTGTGCAGTCTCCCACTCCCAATTCTGCTCATGTGGTTAACGGATTTAAAAATAATAATGAAAAATGCAGTCATGCACAGAAAACCAGCTGAAGAGAGCCCTGACAGATATTGTAAAAGCATTAAAGTACAACCTGTTACAGGCTCAAGTGTTATCTTTATAGCTATATGACATATATTTTTATAAATGAAGAAATTGTAACTGTTGTACAGTACATGGATGGCCAAAGCATGAACTTGGCAGTGCATCTATTCTTACCTATGGAAGCTCTCTACAGAGGGTAGCAGTGTAATTTTGGTTTCACAGTTTGATAAAGAGATAATCAGATGAAATGCCTTGCTGTAGGATGAACTTAGATTGTCAATGGGTAATCTCAGCTGTCCTGTATTGTACTTCATCACGGTATCCTCGTAACACTTGATGCAATGATGGTACCAAACCACATTTCTTACTTCTGTATCTAAGCTTTTAATGCTAAAATGTACGAGTAAGGTGCTTCCAAAATTTTGAGGGATACCCATAAAGAGGTAGATACATGTTCCTCTTTTAAAAATGGCATTTTTTTCTCTTCCAGTTGGGTTCTCTGATAACTTGATACTCGTTCTTGCTGCTTATGACCATATAACTTACCCCTTTGTGGTTGTGTGAACACAATCTCACATGAAGAGCTGTGCAGGCAAGAAACCTGTGAAAGAGAGCATTACTTTCTGTCTGCACTATATACTTACAGTTGCATGCTTTTGTGTCACATATATCAATATGTATACATGGAAGTGAAGTCCAGCAACACTGTATATGTATCACTTGGCATCACTCACAGGAATTAGAAAATTTGCTTTCTTTGGAGTTAAATGTTTGTTTGTTTACAGAGAGTAAGCACAAAGGATGAGCGCAGCAGATGGCTTCAGGCAAGAGCAGATCTAAAGCAGAAGTCTGGGGTCATCTGGTGTGTCAGCTCACATGGAAAATTAGAGGCTTTGAGTGCAGGGCCAAATCAATGACACCTACCAGAAATTGCTGAGGAGGAGGATGATTTTGCTGAATTTGTTAATATCTCTGGATATATTCCTGCAGCAATTCGTCAAAGAGAATGGAAAAGACTACTAAACCCTCTTTTTAGGAGCAAAATAAAATATTTAAGTCTTTGTCATGGCTGTAGAGTTCAGAAAGTAGTATTAACGGTTGTTTTAAACTATTCATCTTTGCCTTATGCAACTAGAGGGTCCCAAGCTACTGTACTGATGCAGTAAAAGCACAGTCATGTAGTTGTGCATAAAATGGAAACTGATTTACTACAATTAATATAATCTGAATATTGCACCCTGATGGCTGTTTGTATAATTTAAATGCTGGAGATTTTCATCTGAGCAGTTATTTTCTGAAAAACGGGTTCAGGAAAGATACTTTCTTGGGTTTCCATTTGTGTTGAAACATTTACATTTTGGACAGGAATAATTGTATTTCCAGCCTTTAGTGGAAATGGAATTTCTTAGAAAAACCCTTATATTAGGACTTACCTAAAAGAAAAAGAAGAAAAAAAAAAAAAAGAAAAGGAATGCAGCTAGTATTTAAATAAGATATGTTTATTTTTTTTTTATTGCCAGCAAAAATGTTCTCTTAAAAGAAATACTACATTCAGGTATTTTAGTTTTAAAGGGTTTTCAATGGGGAAGCAAATGGAATTAGGCTAAAAGAGTATATCAAAAAGCACAAACAGTAAAGGGGGGAAAAGGTATTTGTAGACCCCTAAACTTTGCAAGGAAATGAAAATCTGACAAAAGGAAAGTGCTTGATATTCCAGCTGTATTAAATCAAGATGAAGGCAGTATGCATGATGCAGCCTACTACTAATGACATGGCCATGGCTATAGAAAGACTAATTGTTTAAACAAAGTATTTTAGACCTGAAATTATCTATAAATATTACAGTAAAATGTGGGTGGCTGAACCATGTTGCAAGTGAACTAATGTTAGTTAATTGTCCACGTGAACACTGGGCAGATGCTGAGGTGCCACTACCACCTTGTGCAACTGATGGTAAGACAACTAAGCAGCCATTAAAGCTCTTTTCTATGGGTGTTTTATTCAGAAGTCTACCAATTATAAAAAATTGTTTCGAGACCTCTGCATGAACAGCTTGATAGGGTTTGATTTTTTTTTCTTTATCTTTAATTGCTCCATTGTTTAAAGAATAAACATTTAGAAGTGTCTGAATATAACCATGGAGATGCACAGACCCCCACCTCCACAATTTTGTCCAACTGAGTTTTTAAGAATATCCAGTTATGTAGCTTAGATAATCCTTGGGTTCTTAAAAGAGGCTTATGAGAAAGATGGGGTGAGACTTCATAGCAGGGCCTGTTGTGATAAAATGTGGGCTTAATGGTTTTAAACTAAAAGAGGGGAGGTTCAGGTTGGACATGAGGAAGAAATTTTTTAAAGTGAGGATGGTAAAATACTGGCACAGGTTGCCCAGAGAGGTGGTGGATGCACCATCCTTGGAGACATTCAAGGCCAGGCTAGATGGGGCTCTGGGCAACTTGATCTAGTTGAAGTTGTCCCTGCTCATTGCAGGGGGGTTGAACTAGATGACCTTTCAAAGTCCCTTCCAAGCCAAACTATTCTATGATTCCATGATTTTTTCTGAAACATGATGTTGTTTAAGGAGTACTTCAAAATTTTCAGAATTCCTTAATCGTTTAAAAGAAAAAAAGTTTGGTCGGGGGTGAGCAGAGCATTCCAGCACCTTATTACTAAGCTTAAACTAGGCTTTTATTATTTGCACATATGGTTATTTTACTGTTTGTGAAAATTCTCAGTTTGTTTGTTAGTTCTGCTGCATTTTATTTTAGCATTTTCCTGTGTAGAGAACTTGGCATATATGCACCATGACATATGTATTGTAATGTGGGTTTATTTATAAGTCTTAGAAGTTATAAAACATACTTTGAATAATTTTTATACGTATGAATATCTGTATCTTTGAACTCACTCTGCTATAAGGCTAAAGGTCCTGGGCCCTTTGCCCTCATGTCCCTGACATGAAGTTGGCACTGTGGTGTGAGAAACCTGAATCTGTCAGCTCTATTGTAGTGAGTGTGTGAGTGCACATTTAGCTTATCCCCTTGTGTTACACAGTGTGGAAGTCCTGGGCTTTCCAACAGCCTGTCAGGAATTTGATTGACAGTATGTGTGAATCTCAGGGAGAAATTCTGGGCAAACCATTTTGGGTTTAGTGAATGGCACTTCCTGACAAAACGCTGATGTATTGAAAATGTTTTCCAGTCTAGTTCTGCTTCTCATGAAACTTAATTTTTTTTGTGACTAAATGCTGCATAATAAATTGATGTAAATTGTCATTTACATCAGATTGACACTACAGTATCTGGAGTCCCAGGGACAGAGGAGTTGTGGCCAGAGCAGGAAAGTGCTCACATCATGGGCATCAAGGCTGACTGTCACTGCTATGCTGTTGGTGCTGATCCACAGTTTTGCTGGGCTCCAAAATTCTGGCTATGAAAGAAAACAAAGTTTAACACTTTCCCAGCTACTGCACTTTTTATCTTCAGGATTGTAAGATATGATTGTCCTGCACTATTGAGTTCTCTCATATGCCAGCTGTCGATATAGATTTTTCTGATTACTAGAATAGTAATTCACTTTCTTTATATGCCAATGTAAATAAAGAACGACTTGTCTAAGTCAAAGGAATTACATGCCTTATTTTATCAATACGAATAAAAAGGAGAATCACACCCCGTATTCATTTTACTCTTGGTTTAGCTTTTGGCAAAGTTCTAGGTGCTGGAAATACCATAAAAAGGAAGTCCATACTCCAACATTTCCAACATCCAAATCAGCAGCAAATTATACATTTCTTTCTTAGTTTTTGTAGCTCAATATATACACAAAATTAGTACAGGGCTCCAGAAAAACATGAAAGGAGAGAGCTTTACCCAGGAAGCATATGAACAGTACCAAGAAATTGGTGTTGCATTGTGATATATGCTGTGCCCTATTTTCACAGTCAAATGAGTTCCGCTGCCAAAAATGCATGAAAGTTCAGAAATTTCAAGAGCCCCTGTGGTGTTGTGAGTTGCTTTTTCTTCTTCTGTTGCTTAATGGTGATCTTAGTTTCTCCTGACTGATGCAGGCATAAATCCTTTTTTTCCTAAAGGGGGGTTCCACTGAGTGAGAGAAGATTCTCTGAATTGCAACAGGGTCATATTAAAGAAACTTATCTCCTTGCATTTTCAGTTTCTTGAAGGTATAGCCCCTCTAAGGGAGGGTAAGGAGAATCTCCATCTCTTACCAGATGCCAGGGGGAAACAGTGACAAAGGATGAGGGAAAAGTCTGAGGTACTTATTGCCTTCTTTGCTTTAGTCTTTCATAGTAAGACCAGCTATTCTCTAGGTACTCAGCCCCCTGATCTGGAAGACAGGGAGCAGAATGAAGCTCCCATAATCCAAGGGAAAATGGTTAGTGACCTTCTGTACCACTTAGACACACACAAGTCTATGGGGCCACACAGATTCCACCCAGGAGTACTGAGGGAACTGGTGGAAGTGCTCACTGAGCCACTTTCATTTATCAGCAGTCCTGGCTCAGCAGGAAGGTCACACTTGGCTGGAAGTTAGCAGTGTGATGTCTGGCTACAAGAGTGGCTGGAAGGAAGATCCGGGGAACTATAAACCTGTCAGTCTGATCTTGGGTGCTGGGAAAGGTTACGGAGCAGACCATCTTGAGTGATATCATGCGGCATGTACAGTACAACCATGTGATCAGGTGCAGTCAGTATGGGTTTATGAAAGGCAGGTCCTGTCCAGCTAACCTGATCACCTGTGAGAAGGTGACCAGCTTAGTCAATGAGGAAAATGCTATGGATGTTGTCTACCTGGACTGTAATAATGCCTTTGACACCATTTCCCACAGCATTTTCTTGCAGAAACTGGTTGCTCATGGCTTGAATGGATGTTGCCTTTGCTGGGTGTTTTGCTGGCTGGATAGCTGAGCCCAAAGACTTGTGGTGAATGGAGTTGGTGACGGTCACAAGTGTTTGCTCCCCAGGGCTCAATATTAGTGCCAGTTCTGTATCAGTGATCTGGATGAGGGGATTGTGTGCACCCTTTGTAAATTTGCAGATGTCACCAAGTTGGGCGACAGTGTTCATCTTCTTGAGGGTAGGAAGAGTCTGCAAAGGGATCTGGACAGGCTGGCTGTGGCCAGTTGCATGAGGTTCAACAAGGCAAAGTCCTCCACTTCAGTCACAAGAACTCCATGCAATGCTACAGGTCTGGGGAAGAGTGGCTGGAAAGCTGCCTCATGAAAAAGGACCTAGGGATGCTGGGTGACAGACAGATGAATAAGAGCCAGCAGTGTGGCCAGGTGGCCAAGATGACCAATTGCATCCTGGCTTTTATCAGAAATAATGTGGCCAGCAGGACAAGGCAAGTGACCATCCCCTTGTATTCAGCACTGGTGAGGCCACACCTCAAATGTTGTGCTCAGTTTTTGAGTACCTCGCTACAAGACAGACATTGAGGTGCTGTAGTGCATCCAAAGCTGGTGAAGGGTCTGGAACACAAGTCTTTTGAGGACCAGCTGAGGGAACTTGGATTGTTTAGCCTGGAGAAAAGGAGGCTCAGGGGAGATCTTACTGCTCTCTATGACTGTCTGAAAGAAGGGTTTAGCAAGACAGGTGGTGTTGGTTTCTTCTCCCAAGTAACAAGCAACAGAATCAGAGAAAATGGCCTCAACTTGTATCAGAAGTAATTTAAATTGGATATTAGGAAAAAAATTCTTTTCCAGAAGAGTTGTCAAGATCTACAACTGGCTGCCTGGGGAAGTGGTTGGGTCACCATTCCTGCAGATATTTAAAAGCTGCACTGATGTGGCACTTTGGAACATGGTGTAGTGGTGGGCTTGTCAGTGCTAGGTGGACTTCATAATCTTAAAAGGTTTTTCCAACCTAAATTATTCCATGATTCTGTGATTCTCTAGCTTCTATGATTTGAGGCATGGGGGAGCCTGTGTCTTCAGCTAGTATGTTGAAGTATTCCTGAATTTTCAGGAAAAATTGCTTCAAACCAGTTTCAAGATAACAAATTGGGTAGAAATGTTACCTTTTTGTATGCTGTCCCAGTAGCTGATGAATAAGGGAATTTTCTGTTTGAAATTAATTTTTTTTCTGTACAAATGGGCATTCCATCAAATACTTGCATCTTTTCCCCTTTAGAATCATAGAATAGTTAGGGTTGGAAAGGACCTTAAGATCATCTAGTTCCAACCCCCCTGCCATGGGCAAGGACGCCTCCCACTAAACCATGTCACCCAAGGTTCTGTCCAGCCTGGCCTTGAACACTGCCAGGGATGGAGCATTCACAACTTCCCTGGGCAACCCATTCCAGTGTCTCA
>WYDI02012404.1:0-35084 GCA_009867235.2 Psittacus erithacus
GAGATAAGAACAGTCCAGTAACTAAGGTATAACACAAACCACTGCTGCTACCACCAATAATAATAATAAGGGAAATAACAAGGAAAGGGAATACAACTGCTCACCACCCGCTGACCGATACCCAGCCCAACTGAGCAATGATCTCACCCTTCCGGGTAACTGCCCCCAGTTTATATACTGGGCATGATGTGCTGTGTGGTATGGAATAGCTCTTTGGACAGTTTGGGTCAGGTGTCCTGTTTCTGCTTTCTCCTGGCTTCCCCTCCTCCCTGGCAGAGCATGAGGCTCAGAAAGTCCTTGGTCAGAGCAAACATTTCTGAGTAACAACTGAAAACATCGGTGTTATCAGCGCTGTTCCCAGGCTGAAAGTCAAAACCACAGCACTGCACCAGCTACTAAGAAGGAGAAAAATGACTGCTACTGCTGAACCCAGGACAATGAGTTATCTCCAGAGTCAGCACTTGTTCTTATTCCCATCCAGTAGACATGTCTGAAAAATGTCCAGAAGCAAATGCATTAGCACAGTTAACAAACAGATGAACTCAGTCCAAAACAGCATCTTACTCAGTTAATTAACTGCGCTTCACAGTCATAAAACAACAGGTAGATGAAGGTCATTTGAAACCCACAGCACTAGAGATAATGATCATTTTATTAAAAGTCCACCTTTATATAGACATGAACTTCACTAAGAGCTGGATTTCTCCTGAAGGAGCTGACGATTACAATTTACTTACTTCTGGCACTTCCCATGTACTTCAGCCATGCATGTTTTCCATGGGTCACAGTTATTTCTGATCAGCAACGTGGCTTTCAAGCTGTCAGTGTCATACCTCCAATGGCAGCCCAGTGGCCAACGTTTTGCCTGGGCCTTGGGAAGAGTTTCTGATGGTGACTTTGCTGCTTCAGCAGCAACTAGTTTTCCCTGATGTGGTTTCTCTATACTTGGGCAATCCTGTCACTGGTGACCTTTGCCTCTACGCTGCCTAGAAATGTCATCCAGCCTCAAACCCACGTGGGAAACAGACGGCCTCCTCCACGCTGTGGGACACCTACCACAAGCTTGCACTTGGGTCTCTTCCAATTTTTAGCCAGTTCACTAACAATCCTTTTTAAAAGAGCTTTATTCTGCACAGATGATAGGAGTGGAAATTACATACAGATGGGATTTAACAGCTGGTGCTTTAACAAGACCCCTATTTCTGCTTCCCTGGGCAAATCTGTCTAAGTTAGGTTCATCTGTACCTTCTTTTTCTTCACCAATATAGATTTTGAAGTTCTTTCAGTTGTTTATGACCTGATTTTCAAAAAAGCTTTCATAATGGAGCCCTTGTAAGAACATCTTTTGCCATTATGACTTTTGCATTCAGTTCAGTAAAACTGCTTCCCAAATCCATCACTAGGCTGAAGTGCTCCATCAGGACCTACCAACCCAGTGTCCTCATTGCACTTTATGTGCCAGATCCATCTCCTCCCTCTCTCTGGCATTTCAAAAGGTTTTCATTGTAGCCGTCTGCAAAACCAGAGTCAATACAGGGAACAGAGAAAAAAAGTAGTTTTCCAGTATCAATTGCTAAAGCATTTTGGTACAACGGCCTAAAATCCTTCACGAATACTGCAGTGGCTTCTCAGCAGCCCTCCAGTCCACACAGCCCCCCATCTGTTATGCTTTTGCACATCATCTGCACCCTACTGCATGTCTTCACCACTAGAATAATTTTTTCCTAGCTGAAAGCCTTTGCCAGCTGTGCTAATACTTGCTTATAAACTTGGTTACAGAGATTTCACAATTCCAGCAGGCAGGACTTTACTCTTAGCCCCTGCTTAAAGTGCAGGCTGAAATCTTGAACTTGGTCCTTTCTGAGAAGTAATTTCTTTCCTTTTGCAGGCACACTGCAGTGAATGTTCATTGCCAGTTATCCCATGTAAACCAGGCAGTCTTCTATGAATTTCAGCTGAAAAAACGATATGTTGCGTTCTTTGCAGTGAAATATAAAGAAGTCCCTCAGAACACATTTCCACCTTATTAAAAGAGATTATTTTTGTGGTGACAAATTTTGGGATTAAGGGTATTATTTTGGGCGAAGTTTGATAATGAATGCTGGTGCTACATGTCTGATCCTGATGGCTCATCACCAACTAAGCAGCCATTTACCTGCTAATCATCTCTTTCAAGCATTTTCCTTTGGAAGCTCTGAGATAGGAGACTGGAAACCTCCTTTAGCTAGCGCTTGTACAGGCTGTATTCTCAGGACAACTTAATCAAGCGCTGTTGAAGCACTAGATTAGGCCAAAAGCTAAGATCTCTGTCAGAAACATGCAAGACAGCAAACATCTGCTGAGGAAAGTGTGTTGGAGAAAGGAAGCATGTTCCTGCTTACTACACCCACTGCTAGGATGGTCCCTTGAAATCCGGCCAGTGCAGAAGAGGATGTGCCACAGCCTCCCTGGCTGTGGGGTTGACTCTGGTGCGGCATCTATGGGAACACATAGCAGCAGGGAGCATAAACTGAGCTGCTGAACTGCCACTACACCTGCACAACTGCTGCTTTTGCAAGCTCTTGGGTGGAGAGATGGAGAGCAGCAAACTCCCTGCTGGGCTGCTCATGCAGCAGCCTTGTCCCTGCAGCTGAGGCTGGCTGCTGCAGATGTGCTAAAATATGAAATCAAGGATAGCAGCAAACTTGGGTGGCATTAGGGATGGGGAAGAATAAAGAAGAAGGGAGTGAGAGGCTTTATTTAGACCTCACTGACACCTGTTATCTGTTCTGCCTCTGCCTCTTCAGCCTTGGGCTAATATCTTTCCATATTAATAGGAAACAATACAGATTTTATTCTGCTATTGAAGCCCTGTCTTTACAAAATGGGAAAATTTCTTGGATTCGGACTCTTACTTATGTCTCTGTGAACATATTTCCAGGATCAGGTTCTCCTGCCCTCTCTCTCACTTGGATCTTCAACCCAGCAGGAATCAGTGCCATAAGGATTAATATAGTCCTTCTCTCTCTTTCATTATTTTTAAGCTTTTTGTTTTAAACTGGGAGTTATGGTATGTCTGTGTGTGATTTGCACAAGGATTTTGTTGTTTTAAGCTTGGTTTATCAGTTGAGATAGTGTTTATTGCTGTGTTAGTCTTGTGACTGTAAAGGAACAGTATGTTTTCATCCGCTATGTTCCTTTCCTGAGCAGATCAATCCCAATGAACTCTTACTCAGCAAAGGATGTGAGTTGTACCAAACATTTGCTCAGAAAATACATTCCGTGGTTAGGTATACTGGCATGTTTGCTGATATGACCACTCTCCCATGGTACATGGTCAGAGCTGGCCTGTGATCTATGATAGTGAGGTTGATTGTAAAGCAAGGGTTTGTTGCTTCTTTGTTTAAGAAAGCATTGGGTAAACATCAAATCACACTTAAAAAGTACATGAAATTTGAGAAGGAGGGAGAAAAATGATTTACATTTCAGTTCTGTGAACCTTGACAATGTCCTTTTGAGTGCCCTGTGCCAAAAAAACAAACCCCAGTGATTCTCAGGCTGTTTAAAAGAAGCAGGAGAAAGACAGCCAGTCCTTCATGAAGCTCTGCCAAAGCCTCAAGTAAAGGCAGACACTGATGTCAGAAGAAAGCTGCTGTGATTGTCTTGTTTCCTACGTGATTGACAATACGTGTGACACCATCCCTGTGCCCAGTACAACTCTGTTGGAGTTTTCCATTGGCTTTGGTGAGAATTGGCTCAGATCTGACATTTGTCTAATGTGTTAATGTGTTAACTGTGTCAAAAACTTTACGACACCATTGACTATTGTACAGCTGATGATCTATTGGATGATAACTGTATCTGAATAGGACAGACAACCACAGGAATTTCCCTCAATGTCTGTTGCATTGTTATTAAAGACAGAACTATGATATGGCTCTGACAGTGTGATTCCAGCATAACAACAACAGATATTCCAGGCAGTTAACTTTTGAGTTGCTGCTTAATCACCAAACTAAGGAAGTGTTGTTAGACTGAGCTGAAGACAGTTTGCCCTTGACTGGATGGTTATTATTTTTAAGGATCACATCATTTCATTATTTTTGGTCAAGTATTAAAAACAAGTCTCTGGTTTGTGTCCAAGCCTTAGATAAAGAATATCATAGCAGAAAGTATGGGAGGAAAGCCCTACATGCCCTCCCTGACATTCCTATCATCAAGGGGTTTATTGTTAAGAGTTGTGTGTGTGCAACTGCATGACTGAAGCACTTAATTTGCAGTTGTAGTGTTTAATGGCTATTAAATAACGCATCTGTACAGCAGTTACATCTGCAGGGCAGGTCTGTCCTATCATTATAGAACATTATTAGGATAGTCTCCCTAAGTTCAAAATGAAGCAATGCTTCACCCTTCAGTTTTGCTGGTCGAGCCTGATATCTGTGCCTTTTCCTTTCTCAGTGTAAAGGAAAGCATGTGTTTTTTGATGAACTTTCTCTGCCCACAGGTTTGGCTCTGTAAAGGTGGGGCCTTTGTGTTTTCAAGAGCTACAGTCTCCTAAAGCCCTTGTAGTGAGCATTCCTGAACCCCGATGTCCTTTCTTAGGGTTGACTGTGCTTCTTGGTCACATTGATTTAAATGGGAGATTTGCTTGAAAAAGAGGGTGAAACCTGGGATCTGGTGCAGTATGTTCTGTGAAAGGACGTTCACCCATAGCCTATATTGCCTTCACTTGGCAGTATTGTTTTATCTTGTATATCTGACACTCTCACTGCTTACGTAAGAAAACCGTTTGTACTGTCAACAGCTCTGTTTAACCTTTAATAGTAAAATTAGTAACTAACCCCAAGAGGCCAAGTTCCGAGGCCCATATTTGGGTAAGGTTTCCATTAAAGTCAATGGTAATTTTGCCAGGGACAGGTCTGGAAAAGCCCTGAATTTTTACTCAGAATTTACCCCAGCAAGCTTTTCAGTAGCCTCTGTTTCTGCTCTGCAAAGAGCAACTAGGACTACAGTGGCAGAGAGAGGAAACGTTAGAGGAACCTTTCTGTATTTTCCATTTAATGACTTTATTGGATGAGACATCTGATGATACCAGGTTTTTCTAATTCTCATTTTTATAAGCTATCTAATGCGCAGAAACGTCAGTTCTGGGCATATGTTCTTGTCCCTGGAGTCTTGTTCAGACATTAGAGAAACATTTCTAACTCAAAAGATAAACACTTCTGCTGGAGTTCAGGGACGGAAATTGTTTTCATCGCAGCAGGTGTTGCCTATTAGTTCTACTAGAACTAAAACCCTAAGCTGGGCTTTAAGTGATATGCATAATCAAGCTCTTACATCATTGTGAGATGTACCGTACTTGAACCTTTTGCTTGCTGAGACTGTATTTCCTCCAAGAAACATCCTGTTTTGCAATCTCCCAAATTCCCCATGTGCCATACAACATTAGGGATTTCATCACCTCTTGGGCACACAGGCTATGCTTTCTGCAGAAGACCCATAGGGAGGGAGAGACAGGGAGCCAGACAAGTCAGAGGTTTCCATAGTTCCTGGTGGGACCATGTGATCTATGAAAGATCTTATTTTTATTCCACCCCCCCCCCTGCTGCCTTTCACTTCATGCTGTTTCCATTCTAGACCTGAGTCTGTCTAGCAGGCTGCTGACTGCATCATGTAGAGGAAGGGATCATACTGTCTTCAGTCCTGTTCAGTTGTTTCAGGTCCCATCTTGCTTTCAATGGCCTTGGCTGCTTTATTTTTGTCCTTCACCTTGCTGTCATACCTGTAGTGGACAAAATAGGCTGCTAAAAGGTACCACTGTTTGTAGAGTCAATTCTTTATCTCCAGCTTTCATCAGGGATTACTGCTAAAGGAAGCAAATTTATTTGCAGGTTCTACCTTTATATTTCAGAACAGAATATATTTTTTAGCCATTATTTCACTTTGTGTCCTTGCTGTAAGTCTTTACATATTTCTTTTGAACCTTGTTTGACTCACCTGAATTCACTGGGGATCGTTAGTCTGGGTTTATAAAGAGCTTACAAGGGGCTTGCAAATTCTGATTGTCTGGAATAGTTTCACCTGGGCTATCACTCACGTGTTCTGTGCCTACTGCTTCTGACCTATATTTAGGCTTAGCCCCCTGATGTTGTGGGTTGTTGTGCTTAGCCTTATGTCTTGCTTGGTGCTCTGCATTGTGGCTGATCCTGGTTGTGACCATGGGAGCTGCTCAGCTCCTGCCAGGTACTGGGGGGCTATATCTCTAGCTGGGGTGCTGTCCTGCTCCTCTGTCCTTTGCAGAGCATCTTGCTTTGTCTCCTCCCTGGCTAGGGGAGGCAGGATGTGACCTTCAGTTGCTGCAACCACTTTCTAGAGTGGTTTGCCCTGAGGACTTCTCACTTGTTCTATTTTGTACAGCTGACCCAGGTCAGGGTTTAAAACCTGTTTACAGCTCTGCTGCTTTTTTACAGGTTGTACCACAGCTGCAATGCTCACTGTTTAGCAACAATATTCCATTTTTCTCCCTTTTACAGTCAATTGTATTAAAAGCATAGAGGAAAATCAGCTGGATTTTTTTTTAAAGCATTTTTGTTTGTTGGTGTGTTTGTGTTTTCTTTATAACAAAAGAAAGGTATGATAGTTACAGCCGCTAATTCACTGGCTTAATCACTGCTTAGTCACCTATGAAACTGCAGTTAAAATGGCACTGACTCTGAAGAGGGCCAGGAAAAAGCTAAAAGGAAAAGATTGCCCATAAAGTTTCTTGGTAAAACTCATCAGGGCTTGAATCATTTTTTAAAGTTAAAGCGCCCTATTAACGTGTACCCAGCAGATATGGGGGGGTAGAAGGAAGCAGAGAAAGAAAAATCTTAGCATGTTTATCCTATGTGAATGTTCTTTCAGCGTTAGAGCAAATCGTTCTGCGCTGCAGGATAAAGCTCACAAAGGAGGGAACTGCAGACCGGAGCAGCACTTTTTCCTCATCCCACTAGAGGGTGGGTGCAGTTTGGACAAGCGAGGCTTTGGCTGGCTGAACTCTGCCTGGCTTGGCAAGGGGCGCAATGAGAGTGCGAGCTTTAATTTATCGCATAACCAGGGCGGCAGAGCTGCCAGAATTGGCAGTTGGTACCTGAGAAAATATTTAGCTTGGGGATGGATGCAAGTATTTCCCCTCTATAATTCATGCTCTATAGTCAGAAGATGCTATAAGTATTAATAATATATAAATTGAGTGAGCCAAATGCTTTTGGTTTTAGTAGCTTGAAACAAGAGTGTCTATGCTTTTTTTCTAGTTGATTTATAAGTTTCTCATGTGGCAGGCTCACTGGCACAGTGTTTAAAAAGTGCTTGTTTCAGAGATGGGAAAAATAGAATAAATAATAGAACAGATTGTATTTTCTTTTGATTTAATATTTGCAAAATCAATCATTCTGTGACCAAACAAGACAGATAAATAAAACAGTACCCTGATCATAATCTCCACTTTAGCAGTGAAGCACAGCTTGTACTTTAAATATCAGTGGTTTAGAGAGAATATGATTCATTGTATAGCTGTCAGTACCAGAGGAACCAACTTCCATGAACTTTAGTTCAGATGCAACAGGCCAAAAGATATTGTCTCATTTTTTAATTTAATTTTTGTATTTTTCACCTGCTCTATTGGTTTGCTTTGTAGGAGCAAAGAATGCAATCTTGGTTTAGGGTAGATAGAACTAAATGTTTTTGTAGCTGAACTATATAAAGCTTGTCTGAGAAAGTGGAATAAAGGTAGAAAATAACAAAAGTGTACAAAGTTTAGGGGGAGAGAATCTCTCTGAAAAGAGGTTGAGTTGACCAACATTAACTTGATGTCGAATAAATTAAGGAAAGGGATTAGAGCTCTGCAACAGGGAAAGGTTCAAGAGAGAATGCTATGAGACTACTTATTCCTCTGTTAGAACAGACATCAACATGAGCAATAATCACAATGTTGGTTTTTTGACACAAAGTTGAATTAATTTGTAAAGTCCAGTTTATTGGTAAGGCAAAGCTTTGATCTTAAGAAGAGAATGTGCAGTTATATTAAACAAGCTAAAATATAAAGGAAAAGAAGAAAGGACAATCCTCTGACTTTGTCAGGTGCTGTCATGAAGAAATATGTCAGTCTTTCATATCTGGGATAACACAGTATAATGTTGCACAGTTGTATATAACAGTAGCGGAGTCTTGCCCTGGGTCAAGGGCAAAATATTGCACAACTGACCCAGGTGCTTTGCAGGACTCATATATCCATTTTTAGTTTGCTGTTAAAGCATCAATGTTGGCCTCTGCAAAGAGAAGATGGATCACTGAGCCTGTTCTGGTGTGATAGTTCCTGTGTTTTGTTCCACAGAAAGGGTTGTGATCAACAAAAACATTGCCAACCTAGGTCACTTGCCAGTTTATGAGCAATGGGATTGCTTTGTTGGTTTATGCAGCCCTGGTTGTTTTTGCTGTTATTGAAATGTGACATTGGCTGACAGCTCTGTGGGATCTCGCATATGGAGACTTTGCTCCACAGGGATGGGAGAAACTGGACAAATTATAGCGGGTTTTCACATATGGGGCCAATTCATGCCTGATGAATCCCTGTGGAAGCTGTTGGCACTGCACCAGCCAAGAGGTTGACCCGTCATATCCACTGACTCATTGTGGTGCTGTTTGTCATGATTAAAGCACTTGAAATTTTCCTCCTAATGGGGGGACCATGCTGAGTTTCAGCGTGTACTGCTCTGCTGCCCGCCTGTTTCTGTTGTTGCTAGATCTTCTGGAATTGTTTGTGTTTGTTTAAAAGGAGAGCAGTGAACTAAGCTGGTGGTTGAAACAGCAAATGTGGTTTAGTTGGATTATAAAAACATTTGACCTTCTTTGTCACCTTCTTTAAATGTGTGATGTGAATGCGTATGAGAACTGGCAATGTGGATAAAGAGGAATCGGATGACAGAAATGAGACCAGAATGGTGAGAAGCAGAAAAGATGGGAACACAACAGTGATTTGTTCTAGGATGGTCCCAATCCATCCTGCATCCAATGGGCTTGGAAGCAGACAGTACTGTTGAAGTAATGATACGCATGTCTGCAGAAGATGGTACCCTAAGATGATGACCAGGGGTGTAGGGGAAAGGAGCATACTGGGAAAGGAATTCCCAGATCTTTCAATTGTGTTCAAAGATCTGTATGTGAGAAAAGGTGGGGAAAATTTCACCCACAGTCTGTAGTGCTCGACCTGTGTTAGTCATGGTTCAGTGTGGCCTGGTGTATTTGATAGGCTGTATTTGCAGTATATTAGAGAAGCTGATGAGGACATAAATGTGAAGATACAACTGTTGTACTGTTTTCATAACAATTTATGGCCATGGTTTAGAAAGCAAAGGAGCAAAGATGTTGGTATGAGTGATTTGGTAAAACCAAGTTCAAGTCTATTGTTATAAATGGTCTCCTGGGGCATAATATGGGACTTGCTTCCACTTCTTGCAATGTGTTGTGGAGGAGGGGACTAGAAGAGGGAAAAATAAAAATCCAAGAAAATGTGTGAAGTTTGAAAAGAGTATCAGGGCTGTACGCTCAAGAAGAGAACCAGAGAAGCATCATCTAAATTATAAGATGCTTCAGGAAAGGCTGAAATGGTGAATAATGATCTGGAAACCGAACGAGTTTTATGGTCTTTTGGTTTGGTTGGTTTTTAGTGTTTGGTTGGATTTTCTTGTTCTTCTTTTTCAAAAGAACTGGCAGTAATGCAGCCAACTAAGAAGGGCAGTGGCAGCAGACTAAGAAGTAATGTGGGCAGTGGAAGGAGACGGTGTCTCAGGGTGGTGGAGAGAACTGGAGACACCTTCCTTTGGAGGCAGTGGGGGCATGCAAAGTAATAATTCCTATCACTCATTTCACTGCATTTCTGAGCACTGGTTTTACATGCTGCTAACTTTGGCCAGTGGAAACAGCAGATTACGAAGGAGGAGGAAGAAGTAAGTGCGGGCCCTGGGCTGTGACTGTGTCCCTCAGCCACCACCATATAGTGCTCGGCCTAACACAGTCTCCTCCTAGTGTTTATTAACTGGACAGGGATGAACATAAACATGTGTTAAGCAGATCACATAATCTGTCCAGTAAAACACTATGGCTGTAAGAGCATTCTTAAGTGCTTAAATTTTAACAAACTGTGGTCAATAGCAGTCAGTTGCTCTCTCCATACACGAGCTCAGATGTAAGTTCTACTTTAGGTCAAGTTGTTAGCACTAATACTGTGTATAAATGAGCACAGCAGGCTATAGAGAAAAGCAGTTGCGATCATGCAGAGCCCTGAAGTTCCAGATTAAAACCTGATTTTCATATGCTTTCTGAAAACAAGGAAAACTTGGGTGTACTATGTGTGGAAGCAATCAAAGCACTGTCTAATATCAAAGACTTCTGCTTTAATGAAATTTTGTTCTGCATAATTTGGAGGAGGAACTCTGACAGGTGATCGTTCTTTCTCCAGAACTTGTTTGAGATAGTGGCTGGTGAGGTTTTAGTTTGGAATCGGAAGGAGGCACGAGAGTGAGCCAGAGATGACATACATGTAGTGTTGGTCATGTCTGCAGATGGACCATGAGAAAAGTGAGGAGTCAGGAAAGAGAGGGAAGACACAGCTGTGAGATGTAGATTAAAAGGAGGATGCAGAGATTAAACCAGGCTAAAATCGAGGGTAAGGAAGGTTCAGAGCCAAGGGGCGTAGGTCACTGTTAGAGACAGTCAGGAGGTTGAAGATGGGAGATGAAGCCAATAGATATTGAGCAGTTCAGTATTAAAGCCCTTCTTCCTTGAGTTCTGCTAGCTCTTTTATGTTTCATTTTGTCCTTGTCTTGTTGTCTGGAGTCTTGAACCCTCTTTCACGCTCCTTCAACTGAGCACAGCCTTTCCCAAGCACTCAGAGATCAGGGCACTGCTTGGGCTGGAGCACTCCAGCCCCAAACAAGCAGAAAATGCAGCCCCCCAGCTGGCTTTGGTGGTACTCTTCCAAAGGCTGACATCATTCCCGGAAAGCCACTGATGTTACACCTAGGGATGGATTTTGCCACTGTATTTGAGACTGTGTTCAATGTATAAACTGAGCATGTTTAAAAACTAGTAATAAGGTAAAAAATCCAAGCAACAAAACACAACCCCCTGTCCAAAAAAAAAAGTCCCATTCCAAGACTGTCTTATTGCCTTCCGTATCTTGCTTCTGCCTGCAGAATCTCTAGGCAATCTTCTCCCAGTCTGGAGGTAGCTTTGGCTTCACAGCCTGGTTTTTGAAGGGCCACCTCCATCAGCCACTATGTGTTAGAGCTGTGAAAATAAGAAAAATAATAATTTTACTCCCTGGAAGCCAAATCAAACCACAGTACAGATGTGACAGCTCTGCAAGTGACTGAAAACAATCAGTCATAAAATGCTTTTAAATCAACAAATAAGGAACCAAAGAAATATCAACTGAGATTAATCACTATCAATTGTTCCAAGGTTTTATAACAAAGGGGCAGGAGGAGGAATTAGGCTTGCAGACTTTACACCCTTTCTTCTTTTTTATCCAAAGCAGTTATCCAAGTCAGTAAAAATGAGGTAATTATATTGCAAAATTCTTTGGATGAGAATGAGAACTTGGTTCTAAAATCTGAAGCTACATTTACCCACAGCAGAAAATTGCTGGAAATCAGGAGAATAGCAGCTTGCATGTTTATTTTTCCTAGAAGAAAACAATTGACTCTTCAGAACTCATTTTGGAGTGACTGAAACCAGATGGCAATGGAGATGATTTGCAACCTAGAAGCATCAGGGTGGTTATGGATTCCTGGGAGCTTGTGTCTTGTTTGCTTGCCTCAGGCTTAAACAAATACAAACTGGACTGGGAAGCAAAAGAGACTTTTCAGGAGGCAGGAGTTCTCAATCTCTGATTTCTTATACTGAGAGAATAGGAATGCAGCTATGTTCTTCCTCTGCTGTGATTATTAATAAGTTGTGTGCGCGGGACTGGGCAGAGCTGACCTTGCCTTCCCCACATCCTGCAGAATTTGTATTTAAATCCTGTAGTGGGAGGAAAAAGGTGCGCAAAACTTCCAGACAGAAGCTTGAAAAAGAGGCGTCCCCACAGTTTTGTTCATGGGGGTGTTCAGTGGCAGCAGATCTTCCTGGTAACTGTATAACAGTTATCTTGTTTTGCAGTAACTATAGCTATATGTGATTGCAATGCACCAATAATGAAGGAAAAGTCATCTCTCTGTAGGCTGTATGCAGAAGACCTGAATGGATCTCCCAGTGTTTTTGGGGATTGTCTGCTCCACAGGAATGCAGTAAGGCAGACAGACTTGTGATATGGAGATAGGGTGTCTTTGTCAGAATAAAGCTGGCTGCTCACTGTTTGAGTAAAGCACCATTTTTACTACGTTGCCTTTTTAGTGTTAATACACCAAGAATCTGAATTCTCTTTCCAAGCCAACAAATAAATGCATTCAATGGCAATCATGCTATATTTTTACTTGCCAGAACACTCAAACCAGGCTTACTATTTTTCTATTAGCCATTGAGGACAAAGAAACCACTCATTTTTCTGTGTGTGAGATATATAAAAAATAAGACATGAATGTTCTATTTATTTTCTGTATTAATCTTCATAGTTTCTACATTTCTGTTACTCACTGCATGATTTTTATCATTCTGTCAATGATATTGACAGAATCAGGTACTGCTTCAATTAATTGTGCAGCTAGAGGACACCTATGACAATACTCTACTTGATCCAGGAAAGTGTTTAAGTAAATGCTTAATAAATTCAGATTGTTAACCAAGCACAACTGCTCACAGAAGCTTCTGTATTTAAAGGCTAGCTTGTATGTCTATGCTTTGGTGGATCAAGGAGCAGGTACACGCTTTCACAGTGCTGCTTCTTACAAAGTTAAAATGACACTGTGGGGAGATTCCAGAGCAAACTCCGGTTTTCAGGTCAGACCTGTAGCACAGCAAACTGCCTGGGATCTGAAGGTGGAACTGTCACTTCTCTGTCGCTTTCTTCATCCTTAGTTTACAAGATGAAGATGGGCCAGACCTGAGTGCCCATGCTGCAGTCATTTGGGCAGTTGCATCAGCAAAACCTGCAGGGTTAATTAGTGTAAAGTTTGACCCCTTGCCCTCCACTTTCTCTGAAGTTACAAGAAAGCCTTCATGCCTTTTTATTTATCCTGCATCTTATCTCTTATTATTCTTCTCTCCCTAGGAGTTCAGTTCTCTCTTCATGGCCTCAGTCTTTATCCTTTCTCACTTCTCTTGTTGTTGTGCTGAGACTGTGGAGTTCTTTTCACTGAAGAAAGGCTAGGGTGAAAAATCCCTGCAGCCCAGCTCTCAAATAATCTGATCTGAGCTTAATCCAGTTTGTCTTGGCAGAGAGTTTTATAGCAGTGATGGGCAGCCTCAGAAAAGCAAACCTGGGCTGGCCGTCTTGTAGCATACTCCTGTCTTGTGGCATCACAACTAGCTTGGTCCTGGCCAAGAAGGTGTTGTAGGACAAGGTCTTTAAATGAACTAAAATGGATGAATAGCCTGTACATAAAAGGTCTAGCAGCAGAGGAAGGAGCTAGGACTGGGCAATTAGAGGCAGGGCAATGTGTGTATGACTTTAAGGGTACTGAGAGAGTGGGTGGTTCCTGTGTAAGTCACTGTCCTTGGAGGTTTCTTCCTACCTTCATTCTTGCTAGTGCCATGTCTTAAGAGGGCTTCTTGCAGCCCCTGAATAAGGTGGCTGCTTCTTTCTGCTCTCCTCTCAGGATATGAAGGAATGTGGCTGTTGTTGGCATCAACTGGAAGCATTGATGGGTTGCTGAGGTGGATTTGTAGGAGAGCCTTTCTACAGAGAATTTTTTTAATCATGTGCCAAACTAGTTCTTGGTTCTTACCAGTGTATATGCTTCTCCCCTTCACAAACACTGCAAGAAGGATGCAGCAGAGCAAAGAGTCCGTGTGACATCTTTGTGGTGGATGGGACAGGTCTGTCCCTGTAGTCATTAGTAATGCTGAAGTTGGTAGATTATTTCAAGGAGTGTCAGCACTCCTTTGCTTTCCCCTGTGGGATTCTGAAAGATGTGTTCTTCTTCACTTCTGCTTTTTTCAGGTTTTTGGGCATTTAAGTGGGAGTGGATACTGAAGAAATAGAGGGGGTGGTACATAGCTGCACGTTGCTTGCATCCTGATAGCACCAGAAACCACAGCTTCTAAGTCTTTTGACCCAGACACTGTTCTATAAACAGTCTGGACTTGTGGTGGTGGCGGAAGTGTGCATACATAATGCAACTGGGGCCCATCTCTCAGCAAATAGTTCTTCAGGTGCTTGCTAACTTAGAAACATGGCTAGAGGGCTTTGGATGTGAGAAGTAAAGTACTTGTTCACAAAGCCTTGCAAAGGAATGAAATAGTGTTCCTTATGTTAATGTTCCATTTAATAATAGCTGTCAGGCCTTCTAGGTAGACCATTTCGAGGCATTAAGTGAACTTCTGGGGTGATCAAGGTCATTAACCTTTGACTGTAGCCCACACTAGAGGCAAATTAATCATTTAAGCGTTCTCCCCAGCGTGCCTTATTGCTTAAGCACACTGCAGGAATGTAGTATATCACCAGATAAATCATTCACCATGATATCATCAGAACTGCTGTTTTGCCATTTAACTCTAGTGGGGTACAGAATGTTTCAGACCATGGCAATTAGCATTTGCATGTACTGGAAAACCTGGTTAAATGATGTACATGCATTTCCCAATAAAAAGGGAGGAGGGAGAAGAACAGAAGCAGTGAGCTGCATGTTGGCAGGTAACTGCATCCTTCCCCTGGGCAGGTGCCTTAGCTATGTGGTAGTTTACTCTTATCTCTGTTGATCTAGACCATCTGCCAGGTCTTTGTCATTACTGTGCTAGAGGCATGAGGTTTGTGACATAATGATGTGTTATAGTGGAGGGTACTGGGATGTAGCTGTGCACATATCCAGAAAATCCAAAAGTATCCAGAAAAAACAATAGAGGCAGTTCAGAAATCTGTATTAAAAAGTTTATTTTCTCCCTGTGCTTCCCCTGCTGTCTGGGGAAGTTCTCTGGGAGGTGCTAGTTTTGTGTATTTTTAGAAGTGACTTTAAGCTGAAAATGTTAGTCTGTTTGCTAGCTTGGAGCAAAGCTGACAGTCTTTCCTGCGGTAAAAGTCGCCCTGACTCTTACGAGAGTTGTCTGAGATGACAGTGTTCATGATTTCCTTGCTGGTACTTTCTAGACTGCTGTAATGAGCTGTAGCTGATGAAAGGACCAAGAAAATGAAATATATATATGTAAAAAAAGCATTGGCAACTCAAAACTTGCCATACAGTTAAACAAAAAGATCCTCCTAAACCCTGCTCTCCCACTCCTTTTGGTCCCCTAACTCCTGTTCTATGATGGGGGCTTTCTTTCCTCCCCACCTGGCTCCTTTAGCACCCTCTTGTCCTTCCCTCGTGCTGACTGTCTGCTCATCTGTCCCAGCAGTAGCAATTTGGAGGTGTTCAGACTACTGCATCCCAGCACAATTTTGGGTGTTTCAGGGCTGAAATGCATGTGAAGACTGTTCTGGGAAGGAAAAGGCTCTGTTTGTCCAAAGCCAGAGGCACAAACAAGTCCTCATCGTTGATGCCTGTGATTCCAGGAAGTAGCTTTGTGCAAAAAGCTGTTTCTCCTGCCTAAAGGGTGACCGCACATGAGTGGTAGCCCCCAATTACCAGTCATAGTTCCCAAACAGGGGGATTTCGGTACCTAAGATAATAAGAACAGAATATTCTGTGTCTGTCTGTGTCAATGTGACCTTAGAGCAATAGGACCAGAGGGTGGAGTTTCCAAATTATGTGGCCAGTGGCTACAGTCCTGGAGGAATCCAAAAACCTCCAGTGTGCCTGTGAGCAAATTGAGGAGTAATGTGTAGCTACTGGCTTCATTCTAGGACACTGTAGTCCCTAAGTCTAGCCTAAACTAATTTCCAGAGCAATGAAAGAGCAGAGATGAGTTTGAGGGAGCGCAAAAGAACATGAGCTCACCCTGGAGGTCTTAAGCTGCCAAGGTTTTCCTGAAAAGGGAGACGATTTCAAGCAGACGGAATACAAGGACTCAAATGTCCTCAATAGGAAAATTTCTATTAAAAAAACCAAACCCAGACATGCACTTTCATATTAATGTGAAAATTCATCTGTTGTTTATGAAATCAACTCTTTGAGGGAGGTAGTCGGGGTGGGGGGGGAGATGGGGGAAGAAAAGAAGCTGTTTGTTAGCAAAATTAAATCCAGACAAATATTTATAGCTACTTTCAAGTGGCTTGTTCTAACATGAGTCGACTATCCTTAATACCTTCCCTTTAGCACCATTAAGCATCTCGCTGGCACTCAGAACAAATTTATGAATGTCTTATAAAAGTCAACAGGCCACAGGAAAAAAATAAATAAAAAAGAGCCTTATGCAAACAGTGCTTCATCGCAAGAACTCAAACAAAGAAGGTCATATTCATCATTTGCTCACAGAGAAGAGAAGCCAAGAAGACTGATGAAAGATGACACAAGACCTGGCTGACTTTAAATCTCCATCTAATAGAAGTAGGTGCTGCCAGGGTGGCCACGCTCTTTGCAAGCTGCTTCCCTTCCTCCTGCCACATCTCACATGTGCTGGTAGTTGCTATTCTCCATCACAGCATCGTTTTTGGGGTAACTGTAGGGATAAGGGTGAACTGCAGGAATTTGATTTGTAAAGTTCCTTGGGGAGATAAACCCCTGTCCAATGGAGTGTGCTGGTTTATGGGTTTAATAGAATTAGGTGAAGATAACTTGTATTGTTGGAGTCTGTCCATTAAACAGATGGATAAGTATAAGCATGGGGGAGTTGATGCTAAATCAGGTGACCAAATGTGACTACTTGAGATGGGAGGTGAGTGTGACCTAAGGTAATATTCCTGTTGGATTAGACTGTAATGTAACTTTCTCAGCTGCTTTTCAAGAGTTGATAAAAAGGGGTTTCGATAGTTGCTGGTGCTGTGTTGTGTTTAAGTACTGTGATATACAAAACAGCAATTCAGTAGGAACTTGGTGCAGACAGTGAGTCTTTTTCTTAATTCTAGAAAGCTCCAAAGCCAGAAAGGTAGTTTCACCACAAATTATGCCATTTTTCTCAGTAACAGCTACATGGTGAAGGAGGGAGGATGTCTGCATGGAGGATCGCTAGAGGTTGAAGCTGGGCTGATAGGGGCTGTAGTAGGAGAAAGGATCTCATCCAAAGCAGTGAGGTTCAGCTCTGAGCATTAGTGGGAGCCAAGTCATCCACTGTACTGAGGAGATATTTGGGACTGGTTTCAGGTATGGAGCGTGAGGGTAACTCTGGCTTTAGGGAAATGTTAAAATCTCTGTTTCAAGGAAATGTTAAAACCAGTGAAGAGATGGGGACTGTGGAAGGGGTATGCTTTGGAGGATGAGAAATGGGGAAGAAGGTTAGACTGCACCGTGGTGGGTTGATAAGCCTGAGTTAAACCTGGGACTGGAGGGGGTTTCGGCAAAACGGTGCATAGCTGAGTTTTGGCAAAATGGTCATTTTAACTGAAGAAAACTCTTAAAGCAAGTGTGTTGTTTCTGATGAATCACTGAATTGTTCTGCTAGCTCTCAAACCTGTGCTCTCTTTTCCTTTTCCCCAGCTTTTGGAAATCTGCTCAGAATTGAAACAGAGGGGTTTTGTGTTCTTTTCTTCCCACAGTAGAGAAGCAGATGTGTGCACAGGTCATGCCACACACAGATTGCTAGTGTGATGCAAGCACAGTGCTGCATTTTACTAGAATGAGAGTCATTCTCCCCACATAGCTGCAGAAGCAAGTGTCCCATAAGGTGACCACTGTTACAGAAGAGAGGTCCTCTCTTTAGTCTTCAAGGCTGTGAAATACTTTGAAACTGTGTAAATGCAGACCTTCATTACTGCTTGTGATGTTTCTGTGTTTGAAGTTACCTGCAGAAGGATTCCTACCATCACACATCTACTTGCTCTTGCCTGGGGGCTTTGCAGCTGATGTCAAGCAGAGAAGATGGCTCTAAGGTCCTTCCTCCCAGGATCTTGGTGTCTGAGCTGCAGGGATAATGGAACTATGGCAATCTGAGCTCTGTATGCCTTATGTTGTGGCTGTGGCATATCAAGTTATCAACACCCTGCAACCCCACAGTGGATATGCAGAGTGGGTTAGCCGATTTCCCTCCTCCTGTGCAATGTATGCTTAATTGCTCTTGCTAGTGCTATCCCTGTCATTGCTCTCATGCAGGGGGTACTAAGAAGCTCTGTCACCAAACACGAGTTACAGTGGCTATTCCTTGTTAGGACTTAATGCTGCCTTCAAGTGCCGGTCACTCAAACCTCAGCGGGAGTGGGGGAAAACTTACATGTGTCTATTCTAGCCCATGGAGTGTAATATCCCTGTGGAAAGGAAGCTATTGCTGACCCTTGGTCATTTTAACCTGATGACTCATTTTTAAGCAGAACTGGAAGATCTATACCCATGAGGGAGCCTGCAAACTTCAAGTGAAGGGGAGTGGAAAAAGCAACCCTCAGACTTTTCATAATTCACACAGAAAAGAACTAAGGAGGGTGAGGGGAGAAATCAAGTGAGGGATGATGAAAGAGCCTCATGGTTTTGAACAGTTTTTTCCAGGGTTAAAGTCTACCTGGTGCAGAGTTAGACTTTCTCCTGCTCTGAAACCATGTAAAAGTCAAACAGTTCAGGAGTATTTGTTGCTGTAAATTGTTATCCAGAATCCCAGTTCTTTTGGCTGCCTATGGTTTATCTCTCATGCATGTCTTTTCCGTCAATATTTAAGATCATTTTCTGCTTTATGGCATGACACAAACTGATAACAAGACCCTCAATAGTTACTTTAACCACTTACTTTCTTTCAAACATTTTGTCTTGCTGAATTATTGAGTCAGCTGTAATGACCTTGATGTAAACATGTACTTTTGAACTTAGGTGAGGATCAAAGGCAAAGCAATGTTAAATGGAGGCTGGAATCTGGAAATGATCCGTGCGTAGCTGGCATCAGTCTTCCATCTTTTTTCATTCATTTTTTGTGATCTGGAGCCTGGAGTAAATTTGCTCAGTTCAAAAGTTAAGAAAAATAATTTTCATAAATGCCACTGCTGCAGCCATTGTGGTGTTTGAGTCAATCTGCCTTGTTTCTTGCTTTAGCCTGATCATCATCAATATAAATCACATACAAATGGCACAGAAAAAACCCCAACAACCCAGCATCAACCCTGTGTTATTTTCTGATGGCTCTTTTGCTTGGATTCTCTGACTGGCCTAAAATGCCAGCCAGGAAAAGTAGTAGCACTTAACTGCAGGTTAAGGTATTTGAGAGAGAATGTGTCATTTGTCTATAGTAATTCTCTCCTTTAAGAAATAAAGAAAATGGGAGTTCAGCATTGCTAGACTGTGTTTGATTTTATTTTTTTATTATTATTGACTGAAACAAATGGATCAGCTGTTTATCATTGCTAAGAAAAGCTGTCAAACTGTACTTAATAGTAAAGTTAGAAATTTACTGTTCTGATCTGAAGAAATGAGGGATGAGTTGTGCTGGCAGTAGCAGTTTTGCTTCACGGTTTTTCTGACTGCTGGCACTGGAATTGAGAGGAGGTTTTGTAATCTTAAAACTGACATTTAGCTTTGCTTAAGGTGACTTAAAATTCTAAAAACAAATGCTCTGGAAATCTTGCATGCTTCTGTGTGATCCTGCAGAGAAACAGAAGTCCTTTTCAGAACTGGCCTCTGATTTCATGGACCTCCCTTTTTAAATGCTGAACCTGAAGTACTTGAGCTGAGATTGAGAGCATCGACAACTTTGGCTTTAGCTGGAAAAGAAAGGTGGCTATTCGGGAAAACCAGGCCTCCTTCATCTTGTAGGTTAGACATTCAGAACAAGGAGACACGTTTAAGCAGCCTATCTGACATACTCGCTTGTGTTCTGAGGGTACGTTGAGTTGAAACAACTGTAATAACCCAGTTTCCCAGTTCTCCTAAGCTCTGTCTTGTAGCCTGCCTTTCTCTGTTGGTAGGTGGTAGGGACAGAAGGCTATCTGAGGTCAAGGACAAGAGTGATTTTTCTCCTTAAAATGCAAACCAGCTGTTTCCCTCAACACCTCTCATATCTCCCTGCATGTTGAAATTGATAAAATCCTTATCACATCTTCTTTATAGATCTGTTGGGTTTCCAGTGAGTAAATATCTATAAATGTTAAATACTTAAGAAGTTAATTTTCCAGGCTCTTAGTGACATTTAATGGTAGATAGGTTTTTATGGAAACCAGGCTTTCCAACAGCTGTAAATCCCAAAGAGCAACACCAAAAAGTATTGCTTTTTTTTTTCCAGCCACCCAGTCTTTAAAGTATTAACTGTGTTTAAGTGTTACTTGTGCCAGTCGTCACTTTTCCAGCTGTTGAGCTGTTCAACACTTTCATTTCTCTTCACCTTCAGCCCATCAGACATTTGTACATTTCTATTTTAGTTTCTAACAAGGAGGAAGCTGTGTTGACTTCTTGGTCTTATTCCCAAAATTGTATTTCTGAATGCATTTAAGAAGACTTGTCACTGGTGCCTGAACTGCACAGAAGTCATCTCTGTCCTGCAGAGTAACATTTTGCAGGCATAAATATGGAAAAGAGGCTGCTGCCATTGTGACATAGCAACAAAATACTACTTATTTATTTGTACACTCTAGTGTACACTCTAGCCCGGTTCTGACATCAGATCTGACTCTACACTGATGCCACTAAATCTTCTTGGGACACTGTAGTCGTGTACCGTGGCATGACACTGGGACAGAAAAGGCTCCCAGTAACTTTCCACTTGCCTCATGGAGACCCTCTGCTCACAAAAAACACTCTTTCCTGAAGAGGTTATCCACTTCTGATTGGTATTCTGTGCCATTTACTTTTTCTCTTTTCCCTTTCTCCATTTGCCAGGAAAGACAACGTGTCAGTGGGCTGGATGTAGGTCAGAGTAGGGGAAAAGGACATTTCCAGGACTTTCTCCCAAGGCCTTTTTTGACTTGTTAGACATACTGCAAGGAACAGTTTTCCTCTGCGTACTTCTTGGTGGAGAAAACTGCCTGATGCTGAAGGTGGGTGGGTGGGAAAAGCCTTGAGAGAGGCCAGGGTCCTGAGAGCTCATGGTGCAGGGAAATTGAGCATTGACTGTGCTTTGAGAGCACCAAATACTTTTAAACTGAGTCTTGCACTGATGTGTGGTTTGGAATAGCCACCAAGACCTTTGCACCCATTGGTAGTGCTGAAGGGATTAGAGGGGACTTGAAGTGAAGAAAGATTCAAGATGGCATTGAAGTTCAGACATTGTTTTGTATTCTCCAGTGTTTGGCTGTAGCTAGCTCTGCAGCATTAATGGTCCTGTCATCTGCTTGTGAACATTTTCCAGATCTTTCTTCATTTGTTGTACAAAAACAATTAGCAAAGAGCATCAATGAAATCGGTCATAAGAGCTCAACATGAGCAACAACTGAAGAGATTGCTAGGGGCAGATGAGGAAACCAATGTCTGTACTTTTGCTAGTAATTTTGGTCTGTTCTAGTTTATAAAATGAGGTGTATCGGGGAAGTTGCACAATTTGGAACTTGAATGGAAAATGAAGAGGATTCACAGAAACAGATAATTTTCCTAAGGGAAAAATAAACTCCTAAGGAAGTGAATGGCTCAGTATTTTAACACAGTTTACCAGCAAATGAGAATTTAACAGAACTGGCTGTGTATGGCCTTTCTTTCTGTTGTGCAGCACAGGGTTTAGAGCATCCATCTATCAGTCATGTCCAGTAGGGTTTTTGTGGAGTGGAACAATATGCCTTTATCCCTTCACTAGACAGTGGTTTGGCTTAGGTCAGATTTGGTGGGTTGTACTGATTGTGCCTGACTTGACCTCAGCCTTTTTGCTCAGAGTATCTTCTACCTTGTCTGAGGGAATGAAACAATGCACTAAGGCAGTCACAGCCGACTGACATAAGCCACAATACAACACATTCCTGCTTGGTGCATTTCAGATTGCAGTTATTGTACAGCAGGTTTAAAATATGTTGACATTCACTGGTCTGTATCTGGGTTACCTTTCTCTTTCCATCTCCTTTAAGTTGGCAGTGGGTTCTCAGGCAGCATTCCCAAATTTCTTGGAGGAGGCCATTCTTCACACCCTCTGATGTTGAATAGCTTGGGACCACAGTTCTGCATATTCTCACTGTCGTCTAAAGACTGATGTGGGACAAGATCCTGCTCTCCTTTGTTTAGGTGTTCTAAAGATTGGGCCTTTCACTTGGACTGCTGCCCAAGTTTTTTTACAAGTCCAGACTTTCACTCTGCCCTTGAGAGCTGCTAGGGTTTTTTCTCAGGATTTTGTTTATATATGTCTCTCTGTAGCCTGGCTTTTGGGGAAAGGGAGAAATACACAAGAAGAGTTAAAGGATCTTTATACACATGGTAATTTGTTATGAGTTGTAAATGAAAAAATCAGGTGCTCACCTTGACCTAATGTCCAAGGTATGTTTAACCAAAGGACAGATCAGCTGACAATCAAAGTTCTTGTACAATAAAGAGGGAACATCAATCACAGTTTCATTCATGATTCTTTTTTCCCCTGCCTCAGTAGAACTGTGTTGGCATTAAATCTAATCTGCCCATCAAAGCCAATCCTATCACAAGGTCACTCCTTTCATCACTGCTGTGAGGCAGGGTTGGATCAGACAAGGTGACATTGCTGAAGTCTATCTGCCATTACCCAGAGGTCATGTTCTAGATGGGCATATGGTTAGATTTCCTCCCTGCCCTGTGGCAGCATCTTCTTTTGAGCCAGGGAGTGGATTTGCAAGCTTTGCCCCTACTAGCAGTATATGGGATGGCTCAATTATGTTGTGAACCCAGTCAGGAGGCAGCTTGGCTCCTGCCTTTTCTGTGTAGTTGGTCAAAGATACCTACTGTCATGTTCTGCCAGTTTCCCTTAGACCCAGGCAGAAGCTGCTTTAGCTTTCTTGGCCCTTCAAAGCTCTTCCTAGAAGTCATGCTGTATCCCAGGAACTGCTGTGATTTAGCTGTTGTAGATGCAACAGCCATGGAAATGACACAAATTAGAAAGAGACAGTTTAGGAAATGCTGCTAAATTTTTGGGTTTCCAGGTCCATCAGCTTTCAAATGCCCTTTCAGGAGGGGATGTATTACTGTTTTATTTCTAATAAGTTTTTTGTTGTCTTCCCCTTTTCCCTAAAATGGCAGAAGTATAATGTGTTATGTTACACGCTTGTAAAGAGAATTTGCTGTGTCCAGTGTCCTTCTGAAGAGAGAGATAACTAGATGCACAGGCAGCACTGCCTATAGAATTGCACTGTATAGAGGGCAAATACAGTTCTGCAAGTTGATATTATTACTATTACATCATATTTGTACTTCATGTATTATTTGCAAAGTGCAGCTTGTTCCCATTTGAGATTTCAGTTTGTGTTTTGTGTTGGTGTCTGATTTGTAGTGAAACTGGAGTGTCCTTTGAACTTGAATCATGCAGGTGAAGAATAAGCATAGGAGTAAATTGTAGCCTGGTTTTGTAGATATATTCCAGCATTAGTTGTGCATCTGATTCTGTGTCAAGTTTTGGGATTCTATGCTCTGTGTTACATATCTTCCTGGATATGTAATCATATGTAATCACAATGGAGTGATTTTTACCTGCCATCATCTCAGTTCCATGGTATCCTTCAGGAATGATGCCTGTAAACGGTTGTAAATGTATGTCTGAAAATGTAAGCATGAGGATTCAAGGAGAGATTCATGATGGTTAAACTATCTGACAAGCAGCTCTTGAAGACTACCAGGCTTTCAGGTTTCTCTTTTGCTGCTGAATTTGGGCAGTAGTCTCAGAAATGAGGAAGAAGTCTGAATGTGAACTTGAAGACTGATGAACCCAAATGAAAACTTTGCAAAGAAGCAAGACAAGCTTTTTTTTTCTGATTTATTTATTTATTATGTTTAGGGCCTGTCAAAGGCACTAATGGAGGATGAATTATACTTCTGTGAAGTCCCCAAAATGAAGCAAAGGCAATCTGGATGGATCTAAGGTAACTTATATTTCCACAACTAAGACAATTAGTGAAATTGTTTCAATAATGAAATTCTTGATGCTATAAATGAAAGGACATATGCAAAGAAGTCACATTATTTCAGCCTTAAAGAATAGGACAAATAAGTTAAGTTTGAGCCCTGTCTCTTACCTTACCTGTGCCCATATCTCTTCTGCTGTGCTGCTTCTCATGGCAATGCAGTGATTCCAGCCATGCGCCTATCTCTTGTGCCCTCACTCTGTGTACCTAAGGTGCTGGGCACATGCTTTAACGACTGTAGAGTAGTATTGAGTGGATTTCTGAACTTTGCCATAATGGTCATACTGTGCAGATTACCAGTCTAACTGGATGAACTGGGTTGGATGGTCTTGGAGAATGGGGTTTCTTCACTTTGTCTGAGAATTTGCTTGGTTTGTCTGTGTGAAGCTTTCTAAACCTTCACAATGACAGTGTGACCATATGCTGGAGAATTTAAGCAGTGTTTTTGCAACGACTTGCAATCTTTAGTCCTTGAGTCTGTGGGAAGGGACAGAGAAGGAGCTGTACTGTGTCATCCCAGAAGTAGTCCTCTTGCTTGGGTCTGATTTCGGTTATATGAGCTGTGTAAGAAGGAATCTGTAACACAGCAAGAATACAGTGATACTTCCCTTGATTATACCTTCCCAGCTTGCAATAGTCTACAGCTGAGAAACTTTTTGAACCAGAGATTTGTTCTTCTTTTCCATTCTCTGAGGTCAGTGGCAGCTGTGGACACTCAGTAATCTCTGATGTCCAGACTACTATATTTAAGTGTCTAAATATAGACATAGAGGCCTATGAGGCCATGGGTACCATTGAAGTGGACTGGAAATTTCACATTTGCCTTTTTGGGGATTGGATCAGACCCTATTTCAGGTAACCAGCCTGAAAAAAATAAAATTGGATTAAGTGGCTTGTGCAAGATGGTTGAACAAATGGGACAAATGGCTGGCAAGGCTCAGGAGCTCTGGATGCCATTCCTGCGCTCCGACTGCTGAATTAAATTTGTTCTCATTTATAAAGAGCTCATGCTGGCAAAGCATCTTAATTGTGTCTTCTCAGAATACAGTGCTGCAGTGGTGTTTCTTGTTTGCTGTTCTTTACAGCAACGTCTAGGGAGAGCAGGAGCTCACAGGATGCTTCAGCATGACTTCTGCTTGATTAACAATATGACTGAGATTGAACCTCCATCTGTTGGTCCAGAAAAGATTCACAATTTTCAGTCCTTCTGTTCAGCCTGAAGTGTATATATGTGTCTCGTTATATAATTTTGTACCTCTGTCTCAAATAAAAGTATTTAGGGAGTGAGAAGGCACAGAATCATCAGAATGCTGTAGCGGAAAGTAGGTATAATTCAGGATTTTATCCTATAAAGGCTACAGTTACTAAACTCCTTGCAGGGCAATGAGCCAGCCTAGCAGTGAGCTGTGCCACAAGTATGCACTGAGGCCCAGATCCCTTTCCCTTTGAAGGCAGGGAGAGTTAAACCATTGACTTCACTGCAGTTGGGTTAAGCCTGTAAATAGTTCATAACACTTGCATATTACAAGTTACTCTCATGGCCAGATCTAAGCATACTTGATCTCTAGAGGAATTTGACTTTGCATAGTCAGACATTCCTCATTTCTCGTTTCTCATTAGTTAGGTAAACACATGTGCAGAGAAGTTGGGTTTGCTGTCTTAATCCAGTTGCTTCATCCTGAGAGGGTGATGAAAACTCTTTCAGAAACGGGGTGAAATACAGCATTTCTGAAAAGAAGTCCCTAGTTCATCTCACAGTGAACTATGGCTGTGACAGCTGAGCAGGGAAGGCTCAGGCCCTGCATAGGTTAAAGTCTTTTATGATGCGGGGCTGTCGGCATCTGCTCTGCATGTCACAGAACAGAAGGACAGCAAGTGGGTCGTTCAACAGCTGGGATGGGAACTGAGGGGAATGGCAGTGAGCTCTGATCTGAGGCCTACAGCAAAGGGAATGAGAGGCTTTGAAATACTGCCTGTAATTCAGTGTGATTTGCTTTGTAGTATAGTAAGCTTACGTAAACTCCAGCTCCCTCTTTTTCTTCGTCTTCTATTCCTCAGTACAATTGCATGCTTGCCCTTTCGGAGTGATACGCAGAGACACTTCCCTATGGATTTGTCCTCAGGAAAAGCTATCAGCAGGTGCACTTGGCACATCACACGCCAAATGAGTGGGCTGCAATACTAGTGCTGGAGTCGCAGCCAAAAGGTGGGATGGATGCACAAAAGGGAGTATGTCAAGATCTAAGGTACTTTCTACTAAGGTACAAAGCTCACCCCTTGTGCAAACCATTCCTCAGTTGTCACAGGGAATGATCACAAGACTCAGCAATGGGTGGTCCAGCATGGTCCTGAAGTGGGAAATGGCTTAATGCACTGGAATAGTCATCCTGTTGTGACAAGACAGGAGTATGGCTTGGAAAAGCAGACTTGAGACCATCTTAGTTTCATTGTTATGCTTGCCGTTGGATTTTATTACTCATTAAGCTGTTAGCCTGTTTTGATCTTTATTTCAACAAGGCCAAGCTGTTATATCTTAATCATATGCAATGTACTTACAGTTTGTATTCCTCTTCTAAGAACTGAATGAGTTACATCTTGTCTGGCTGATATCTCTGGGCAAATTCCATGCAGAAGGCATTGGGCAGCCACACCCAGGGCCAGAATTTTCTCAAAAACACCAAGGGTTGGTTTTTTCCAATGTTACACATGCAAATGCAACGCACAAAAGCATTTTTATTTGCAGTTCCCAGGTAGGTTTGGACCTGGACATGTGGGTAGGAAATCAATCTAAAATTAGACTTACCTAACCTGACCTTGTAATTAAGCTTGATATCTAAGCATCCGTGGGAATAATCCCCAGGCCTGAAGTTATTGCCTGTTGTGAGCTGGGCTGTTTCCCTGTCTGAGGGTAGTACTGTATTGCTCTCTACAGGGCTGTGTGAGTCACACCTTAAGTGAGTAGTTTTATCTCTCTAATTAGTCTACATATGGAGGGGGTTAAAAAAAAAAAGAAAAAGGGTATACAAAAGGACAAAGACGAAACCATATCAGGAGTCCCTGTAAACTTGTGAGGCTCTCCATATGATTTCCTAGTTGAGAAATAAAGCACTTCAAACTTCTTTCATCTAAGCTATGACAGTGAAATGTCTCTTCCATATGTCAGTGGTATAATCTACATAATGAACAAGATTTCACAGATGGACTGGCTGATGCAATGGACATTCTTTTCATATATTGCTTTTGACTTTTATAATTTTCTTTGGTTTCCCACAAGATAGCTCAATAATTGTCAATATTCATCCTATTACTTCCTATGTTGCATAACTAATAAAAGTGTTATAATTCAGCAAGGTGAGATTTCATTCCAGAACAATCAGTGGCACAAAATAGCTAAAAAAAAAGAAGGCAGACATTAAAAAAAGATACCACTGCCCTTTCCCCTCCTCCAAAAAAATCCCAAAGCCACTTTAGAATGTGTGTGCCCTCTTAAAAACAAATAAACAAACCCCACACATTTCATACTTTACTTTTTGACCAATGTCATTAAGTTAATGTGGTTTTTTTCTCCCCACAATTTATGCAATGATACAGCTCTTCTGACTGTCTTGGAACTTGTTTGTGCCTTTGGCTTCTTAAGTTTTTAGAACTTGTTTTAGGTTTTATTACAAGTGCTTTTTAAAACTAAAGGCCTTTTAGGAATGCAGGAAAATATTTGTTTTGAAGTCCGGCTTTCACCTTCATTGCTTTTCTTGGCCAAAGCTTACCACTTATTCAAATTCACGAAGTTCTAGGCCTTCATTTTGCTTCTGTAACCCTACTTGGTAGGTTAGAAACCAAATCCTTTCTGTGTCCTCTCTTTCTTCAAAGATGGTTGGTGGTGACGTGGTTTTAAACTCTGCTTCAAACTAGCCTCCCAGTTATTGCTGGATCAGAGAGGTGAAGTCAGAAAGGTTGAATTTACTATGACCATGTGTCCAAGACTTGGAAAAGCTTTGTGGAAAACAAAAGTCTAGTTTGTATGAAAGAGGGCATTTTCTTTCGCAGTGTTACTGGGATGCATCATCCCAGCCAAGAACCTGGAAGACATTAAGGTAGATGACATTGTCAAAAATATTGAGGTTTTTGATTTTTTTAATGGACCAGCTGCACTTTTGGGGAGCTTGAGGTGGAACTGCAACCCACAGGTAGGTATGAAGGTGGCATTTTGGTTATCCAGGAGCAACAGTAATGTGCAGGAGTTATCAGTTCTCATTAAGTATGTGTATGGGTAGAATATAAAATTGTATGCAGTGATGGTTTCCAATAAAAGGAAAGATATCTCACTCTTGGAGTGAAACTCAGACATTCACCCATCCAAAGAATTTACCTAAGACCTCCCTGAACTCACACTCTCCTTTTTCTGTCTTTCATAGTTGCCTGGTTGCTGGGTCTCTAGCATTTATTGTGTCTTGCAGAATATGTCTGCCATCCAGCTGAAGGTGTGATTGCTCCACCTCATGTACCCATACCAATAGCAGTGAAACGGCACCAACAGACGCTTAGCTGCCAAATATACTCATCAAGTCTCCAGCAAGCATACTGAGCCTGAGCTGAAACTCCTACTGCTGTCAGCCATAGTTCCATGCTAACTAGATCAGCTATCAATAACACTACCTTGGAGGTGTCTAAAAGAGCGTAGCTAGTACTTGGAATTGTATTGTAAATGCATCTTCAGAAGTTCCTGTAGCTAGGATCAAAGCAGTACTGCTCTGAGTAATAGGCAAGTATGGAGATCTTTCTCAAAGATGGTATGTGACCTCCCAGAGAGATATTTTTTCTGGATTCAGGTGAAATGGCAGTGCCTCAGCTTAAAGCTGAAGCTGTTCATAGGTGTTTCCCTTCCATCTTTCTTTAGACTTTTTTCAGGTGTTGCACTAGATCGTATCTCCCCTCCTGCCCACTTGCCTGGGACCATGACCTTTGAATACCTTATCTCTATTTTAGGCATATAGTCCTGATAGTTTTTGACTTGCAGCCTCTGCTTTGCAGAGTGAGCCAAAAGACCAGGCTGGCTGAAACAGCTTGCTCAGGGACTCCTAGGCAGCTGGAACTGAGATAGGAATTGAGTCCATGTCTCTTGATTCCCAATGAAATGCTCTGCCGATTGTTGTTTCCTTCCCACTTCTACAGAAAGGTAGAGGACCTCATGATCTTCCAAAAGAACAACATTCTACTGAAACTGTAGTTCAGATGCAGCTTTTAAAACCTGGGTGCCCGAAGTGAGATGCATCCATTTGTGTTTTGCCATATTAAGGAGTGCTGCTTTCAGAAATGATGCCTGTCCTCAGCTTCCAGAGTTGCACCTTCCTACTCCCTTTGCAAACCATGCGCTGTATTTGTGCCTAAACATCTCATGGGGATTTGAAAATTTGGAACCACACTGTGGTCTGTAATGGCCACTCATATGTTCTTGGACTTGGAAAAAATACCATCAATGTCAAATGTAATCAAATGCTTCAGGCAGCATTTAGTCTTTGATCAATTTGAGATTTCCTTGGAGAAGGGAGTAGAATGGAGCCTATCCATTCCTGATCCCATCTCAGATAATCTGTGGCAGAGGGAGGGAAGCGAGCTTCTGATTTATTATTGGTTGTGTGTAATGTGATGCAACTGCTACACAATGGAAAATGAGGCTGCATTTGTAGACTGAATGATTCCTAATTGAACATCCATTTAGTTTTGTCCTTTTCTGCTCATTCATCACTGATGCCACAGACCATAATTTCCTCTAGCATGTTTTAATTCTAGGTTAGTGACTGATTTGTTAAGAGCTGTAAATATTTGGGATTTTATTCACCTTTCTGGGCTCACTGAATACATAATAAAAACTCACTATCCAGATTCTATCAGTTAACTGAAATTTGCTAGGGAAAACATAATATTGTTATTGTCTCCTTGACTGGATGAGTGTGTAAGCATTTCCAAAGTAAATGCAAATGTGCTTTCCATGAGCTTTTCTGCCAATAAAATCTGAGCTTTCCAAGCAAGCTAGCACAAAAGATGTACAAGCATGGAAGAGTAAATCTATATAAATGTTCAAATGAACATTCACACTGTTAACTCTTCATTTACCTTTCCTGGATTATGTATGAAATTATGCATTAAATTATGCATTTCTTTTGATCAGAAAGGCATTTAGTCTGCACAAAACTCTGGTTTAGATGCCCATCGTAGTCTGGCTTTACCCTTACATGCTTTTATGGCGATAGCTTACTTAAGCAAGTCATACTGACACAGTGGGCCGTCCCACCCTGGTGATTTCACTGGATACCACTGAGAAGATTGACTTTGTCTTCTTTTCTCTGCCCATTAGGTATTTCTCCGCTAAGCTCTGCTCTGTATTCCTGCAGTTATGTGATTTCCTAAGCACTTCACTGTTTATTTAAAAATAGGATTTTTTGCTTCTCAGTCAGAGAGCCATTTAACATTTCTAATCTGAAGGCAAAGGAATCAGGAGGAGGGTGGGGTTTGGATTAGAAACGACATCCAGCCTTGTGCTTTCCCTTGTGGAACACATTGCCTCCCACACTGACAGCTCTCCTCTGCGTGGAGATATGCACACCTATGGCACAGTGTTGTTATCACACCTTAATATCAAGCAAATAGCTTTTGCTCTACTTGCCTGTGTGTACCAAATCCCTCGGCATGAGAGGATGTCACCTGGTGTGGGAGAGAGAAAGGTACTCTGCTTTTTGTAGCTCATGCTGAGACGCTAGTCTCACCCCTCCTCCTTTTTGTCTTCCCTGTGTTCTCTGCCTCATTATAACCCGGCTAGGGCCAGAGCAAATGTTGGCTTCCCTGGTTGGTTAGTACAGTGGCAAGTCTTTAAAAAAATAAAAAAAATTAGTCCTAATTAAGGAGTTGTCATGATTTGTGGTTTTGTACACTGGAAAGCAGGCCAGGGCTGTCTGATTTCATTTCTGTAAAAGAATGTAACTCCAGCTCCTTGCCAGTTTATACCATTCCCCATGCCGGGCAGTAGATAATTTCTCATGGTCCCAAAGCTTTCAACAATACTCCATTATGTTTCATGACTCATAAATGGGCTGGTGCCCATGGAAAGCCATGTGTCTCAGTGCAGGCAGTACAGCTCCCCGCAGTATGTTTGAACTGATTTCATAGCCTCCAGACCTAGCATGGTTTATTATTTTCATGACTTGCTCACTGTTCTCATTGTTGCTAAGACCATATTGCATCAGTAGCAGGAACAAAATTAAAGGCGCTGATGCATTTCAATGCAAAATTAAAAGCATGATATGTAGAGCTTCAAATGAATGCAGAAGAAAACAAGATCAAACAAAAGCCTGAACTAAAGTTCAGATCTAATAGCTCTTTGAGATAAACAGCTCATATAAACTGCGGAGACAGCTGATAGATAAGATGATATTATCTGGACCAATATAGCTGTGGTGATTATTGCTGGCATACCTGTGCACTCAGGGCTCTGCTGATGTGTTGCACACGTCCTATTAAATCAGAATAAACGGAAGGATTAAGAATATATGATATACAGTCTCGAGTCTTCTCCTGCAACCTTTATTCAACAGAGCTGAATCAATGAAGCCAACTGTTACTTGCATAATTACTTGCTTATTTCAGCCTGCTAAGTACTGTGCAAACATATGTGAAGCCACAGTCCAGACCTCTACACCTGAGTAAAGGCTAGTAGATTATAGTGTTGTGTTTATGATCTGATCCTGCTTTTATTAATGTCCATGGAAAAACTGCTGGTTGGCTTCTCTCCTCAGGATTTTTTAATCCTATTGTGTTTTCCTGGGGTTTTGATTCAGTTGGCATGATCTCAGCTGCCTTGTGATATGGGGAGGGCAGTTCCAGAGGGGTCGGTTCAGAATGGAAGCCAAAAAGGGATCAGTTTAGCAGGGCTGAATGGAGTGGTTTTGTCTGCTGTCGGAAAGCCATTTTGTGATACTCAGATAACTTATTGAAACTGCTGCCAGGTACTGCTGCAAGCATATGATTGTGGAAATAGCTGCTAGAGTGAGAAGAACAATAGGATTTGAAAAATTATGATTTATAATATATATTTATTTTTTAATTTTAGCTTGGATAATAAAACCAACAAGTCAGTATTGCTTTATTTGCCCAGTTAGAGTCTCTTTCAGTTTCTTAAATTCCAGGCTAAGACAGCATTTAGATTGTAAGCTATATACTGAAGACTTATTTAAAAAAATAATCCCTTCCATTCACATTTTCACTCCTCTTTGACTCTGATGGAACCATTTATTCAGTCTTAGATATTTGAATGTTTAAAAAATTGCCCCCAGATTAAGCCTTGATGGAGCATGCATAAAGTATTTTAAAATGCATGTTCTTAGAATCATAGAATCGTTAGGGTTGGAAAGGACCTTAAGATCATCTAGCTCCAAACCCCCTGCCATGGGCAGGAACACCTCACGCTAAACCATGTCACCCAAGGCTCTGTCCAACCTGGCCTTGAACACCGTCAGGGGTGGAGCATTCACAACGTGCCTGGGCAACCCATTCCAGTGCCTCACTACCCTTACAGTAAAGAACTTCTTCCTCATATCCAATCTAAGCTTCCCCTGTTCAAGTTTTAACCCATTACCCCTTGTCCTGTCACTACAGTCCTTAATGAAGAGTCCCTCCCCAGCATCCTTATAGGCCCCCTTCAGACACTGGAAGGCTGCTATGAGGTCTCCACGCAGCCTTCTCTTCTCCAGGCTGAACAGCCCCAACTTTCTCAGCCTATCTTCATATGAGAGGTGCTCCAGTCCCCTGATCATCCTTGTGGTCCTTCTCTGGGAGGAAGTCCTTGCTGAAGTTGCTCTGTGTTACATAATTTCCCATTTGCTCTTTCTCTCTTTTTCTGATTTAGCAAGTTATGAAGTTTTTAATGTACATATTTATGTGAGAGGGCTGAATATATTTGGTCTAGTGAAAGAAAAGTATGTTCTATAAACAGATCTGTTCCTTCAGCAGAGCTTCATCTGTTTAGTAATTTTTTTGGAAGGAGTTGCAGCAGTAACATTGGAAATATGCTTGGTTGCTTGAAACAATCACTGGGCATTTGTACAGAAAACAGAGATTCAAGTCAGGAAGCTTTAAGTAAAGCATGTGTGGATCTGTTGCGATGCCCAGTGATTCATTTAGTGTGCTGCGGTTAATGGTTATAATGACTATATGTGGTAATCCTGCTACCACACTCACCTCTCTCACCCCTTTCCCCCCTGAAATAGACAAGCAAATAAAAATCCAGCAGCAGACAGTATCAAATGCAGTGTTAGGCAGACTTGCCTGGCAGCAGGTATGCGCATTTACCACCCTTGGCAAGATTCAGGATCTATTTGGGAGTGCAGGTTTCCCACAGCCTGGCCCGCTCTTGTGGCTCACATCAATTTTCCACAAGCTACAGCAGGGAAAATCCCCTGCTGTGGACCAAGCTTGATGACTGCAAACTACAGAGGATGCAGTTCCCAGCTGTATTTTAAAGTGCCTTCCTACTAGTTTGTGTAGCTTGACCCAAGAGAGCTGGATTCCTTCTCTGATGCTGAGGGAGGCAGGAGCAGTAATTAATTAGCTAGATGAGCTTTTCTGTTGCGCAGAGTCCGGTCCCATGACCCTAGACATGCTTCACTGCAAAGGACAGGGAAGATTTATCTATTAAAGCTCAAGGCAAAGGTACAAATGGATAGGCAAAAGTTTTGGAAACAACCTAAAATCCTTGTAGTGTGAAGCAGCCTGGGGAGCTGTTTACCCAATTTCCATGAAGATTGCCCTCCTTCCATCTCACCTCTGACCAACTCTAGACTAATCACCTGCCTAGACATGTTCCTTGGGGATTTTTCTCTCAATTCAAATGCAAATGCTATGCTGATAGCTTGCTCAGGAGGTTGGCAACTAACTTACTCGGGGTGCAGTTACATGAATGTTTCCCCAGCAGCAGAGGCAATTTAGAAGTTTTGCCCCCATCTTTGGCCACTTGCTCTTGGCACTGTATCACACCCTTCATTTGCCCCCTCGGTTCTGCTGGGGCAGCTCTTTGTGGAGACATGAAATGCGCCAAAATCAAAGAAAACCCCAACAACAATCCGACTGCTATCCAAGAAATGTTTCCCTGACCCATTTTATTGCATAGCCCCACAACCAGTTGAATCAGCACAAGTAAATGAGGTAAACTGAGGTGTCGGGATGGGAACAGTAGACCTGGGTCAGGCAGGAAAGTGAGAACTTCTTAAACTGTTCCTGGAAAAGTGGTCGTGTAATTACAGCTTCAGGTTGTGGTTGTACAGTACCTGATCTGTGCATCCAGAGGTAGTAAATTGCTGCAGGCCAAGGACAGGAATGCAGTTGCCTCCCTGTTGAGCTCAAGATGAAGAATCCATGCTGGCTTTGTCGTTTTATTTCAGCTTTATGCTGGTGGCAGGAAGATGGAGAATACTTGATCCAGCATGGAGTGGTGCAGGCAGGTAATATTTGATCTGGAATAAAGCCTGCTGGAACAAAGTTGACATGTTGAAATGTTTTCAACAAATTTGAACTGGCACAGCTTATACTTGTGCTGCATTTTGCTCCATGTAGCTGTGGCATTTTTGGTCAGAATGCAAACTGGACTCAGTGTATCATCAAACCATGGCATGGAGGTCTTGCTCTTTTCCATTGGTCAAGGACTTTCTGAGCCTCATGCTCTGCCCTGGGAGGAGGGAAAGCCGGGAGGAAGCGGAGGCAAGCTGGCCAAGGAAGTATTCCATACCATAGCACGTCATGTCCAGGGTGTGAAAGGGGAGATACCCGGAAGGGCTAGCTCTCTCGCTCTCTCTCTGCTCGATCTGCGAGTGGTGATTGTATTCTCTTCTCTTGTTATTTCCATTATTATTATTATTATTATTGG